>JBCEWC010018776.1:0-11788 GCA_038996855.1 Solanum aculeatissimum
TCTCTTTCGGGTGGGCGGCGGGAATAGCTCTTCTAGCATCAGCATGGATTGACCAGAGACTGGGAGTAGTCGTCATCATTAACCTTGTGATGTAAATTGTGAGACACCTAGTATATGGCCTGATGAGTTTGTGCATAGCATTGTTGTGTCGTACCATGGGTTATTATGGATATCTTATCTTACCCTTATGTACATTTTAATTGTGCCCTAACCTTTTTGGATGCAAGTGTAGGATTCTTCATTATTACATACTTGTTTGATTTCTCTTACCTAGTTGGTTGAACCAAGTGGGTATATTTTGGTGTACTCACCCCTATTTTTTTCCCTTCCTACAAATCAAGCACAAGGACCCACATAGGGTAGATGATTCACTATAGCAGTGCACTTCTTTATCTATTCAGATCTTAGCGGTGAGGCTCAAACTCTGGGTCATCGTGGATCTTTGAGACTTCGTTTATTATTTTCTTTCAAACACTATATCAGACATTATGAGCTTTATATTTCATTTTGAGACTCTTGAATTTACTCTTCCACACCATTGTAGATGCTCTTGTAATCATGACTCCATGTTTTGGGATATTTATGTTATGTTGTGATAGTTTCTACTTTATTTCATTCTTTTTTAGTCGGGATCCATTTTTTGGTCGTGGTAGAATGTCATACTGTGGGAGGATACCCTTAGTGTGGACAGTACTCAGAAATCATTGTTGGTCCCCAAGTGATCCACTTAGCTTGATTACTCATTCAATCAACAACGGAAGACTCGGGTTATGTACAAAAGAATGTTCTAGGGGACTAATCAATTAAAGACTCAGTAAAATTATTGTTTAAAATCGATAATCCAAATCAATTTAATATTATGAAAATAGTTTGAAAAGTACAAGTCTTATGAATGAAAACATTAACTCTAATCATCATTGTCTATGAAGCCTCTATCTCTAAGATTTAGATGGTGCCAATGACAGTTTAATGGCTACCTTAAATCATAATTAAAATACTAAACTCGAAGCAAGAGAGACATAAGTGGTATCCTCCGAATGGAGGGGAGGACTCACCAATCAGTTTATAGAGATAAGATCTTCAACGAAGTTATTACACCTATTAAATTACCAAAATACCTCTAGATGAGAGATTACCCATGTAATGAATCATCCAAAAGATTTTTGGAAAATCTAAGGCTGAAACCATGATCAACACAAAAACAATTGAGTGGGGAAATAGTCTCAGTAGAATTTTTGGCCAATCAGAGCAAAAGATAATTTTTTGGAGCAAAGATGCAATTTCCAGTGAGGTGTGTGACACCTCCGCATCATGGACCTGTCGTGGATTTGCATTTAATTTTAGTTCTAATATTTTCTACGAATTTAGAAATTTGATAAAAAAAATTTTTGTAGAAAAATGTACTAGGAGGGACCAAGTTCGGGACACGGAGTAGCAGACCCAGTTTATCATAGTTCAAAATTTTTAGTTTTTCGAGAGGCATTTTAGGCTTTTTTTTCTACCTCTCCTAAACTTAACTCATGACTAATATAGGTTATTTTTGGCCTAAAAAGGGTTCCTCTAATCATTCCTAAGTCCTTTATACATTCCAACTAAGAAACTAGGGCTAAGAAGAGGAGAAAAGAGCTAGGGATTCAAGTGATTGGAGCACTAACTCTTGGAAATTTATTATCTCACTTCATCCCAGGTATGTAAGGCTAAACTAAACCATGGGATTGTTCTTCCATGTGCCCCAATTGATGGTAATAGAAAGATTGTGAAAGTCATGAGTCCCCATGCATGTTTCTTTGGATGTTTTCTTATAAACTATATATTCTATTTACTTTTACATTCTTGAGATCATCATGAACTTGATTTACTAAACAAGTATTTCTACATGACTTATTTCATAAAACCCTAGATATTATTTAATAAAGAATTGCATGAATAAAAGTTGAGTCAAGAGCCTTGACAGTATGATTATGATTGTGATTGAGCATGCTGATGATATTGATAGAACTTGATGATTTTGAGAGTCTTCATAATTGAACTCCAATTATTGGGATAAATTGATAGTCTTCATGATTGTCTAAATTCCACTTGCAAGATGTGATTAAAGTTGACTGGATGATTGATAGGCTGAAAGGCTTGATTGTGATGGATTAATAAGAGTCCTTGTGAGAATTATTGATTAGACTGATTATATTATGAGAATTGATTCTTAGGATGAGTATTGAGCACCGAATTGAGTGAGAGTAAGTCCAACTTGAACTCAATAACTAAGTTACCACATAGGATGATTGGTAGGGGTCATATCTCTGAAGTCCTTAAAGAGGGATTGATTGATTGTAGAATGGCCCTTACCGTGACAAGGTATTGGACAGGTGGGCAATGACACCACTTTATTGTATCATCTATGGCTCATAGGTGACAGTTGTTAGTTAGAAAAACTCACAAATAGGTCTTGATAGCACTCAAATTGGATTGGATTGGATTAGATTAGATTGGATTGGATTGTATATGATTGGTCATTGTCTAAACTATATTCTGACATTAGACTTTTGACATCCTGATTGAGTTCCTTACCTCTTGATTTGACTTATCCGAGTTGATGTTGTTCTACCTTATTCTGGTCATTCTGCCATTTTACATACTCGTACATTCCACATACTGACGTCTATTTGGTCGTGCATCTTTTCATGATAAACAGTCAGCTACTAGACGCCATCAATAAACTCTTCGTTAAAGATCTTCTCCACTTTTCAGTTGATTGGTGAGTCCTCCTTGATTTTTCAGGATGCACACTATTTAATTTTTTCTAGATTTTAGTGTCAAACCTTAGATTTCTTATTTCAATTTGAGGTAGCAATGGACCTTTCATTGTAACCACTCAGAAAATTTGATAGAGGATTCATAAACTAGATTGAGATTGTTTATTTGGATATTGTTTTGGCTAGTTCCCTTCATACTAGTCCTTGATTGATGATTAGACATATTGTTGGCCTTTGACCTTTATCTTGATTATTTCATTCTATTGAGATCTTTCTTGTTGAGTTAAGAGTTTCACTATTTGTGTTAGATTTATTAATGAATGGATGTGATGAGATCAAGTGGTTCGCTTGGGGACTAGCAATAGTCTCTGAGCGTTGATCACATCTAGGACCCTCCCGGGGCATGACAAACTTGGTATCAGAGCACAAAATTCAAGAGTCCTAGGGAGTCTATGAAGTCATGTCTAGTAGAGTCTTATTTATGGGTGTGTTATGCACCACACTTTGTAAGCAAGAGGCTATAAGACATTAGGAATGGTTACAGTTCTTTTGTATTCTGAGTTTGTGCAATAGAGTTTAACTATATTAGAGTATCTATCTGATTTTTTAACTCTATTAAAGTATCTATCTTATTCGTGTGTTACGCATTTACAGATCATGCCTTAGAATTGTACCGTCACCAAAAGAGATGCCTCAGCCTTTAACACTAAAAATCCCCCACTAGAAGTTCCGACTCAGACAGGGACGAGAGGACGGGGTCAACTTGCAATAGCTACTAGGGCTCCACAGACATCAATTGCTCAACCAACTCACACTTCAGAGGTAGAATTTCGAGGAGCCATTACTATGCTTACCCAACTAGTGGCCTCCCAGAGTGGTAATCGAGGTTCATAGGCTCCTAGTGCCAGTTCCTAAGAGCCCACTACTATAACCAGACTTAGAGGTTTCTTGAGGATAAAACCACCAATCTTCATAGGTTATAAGGTTTAGGAAGACCCTTAGAACTTCATTCATGAGATGTGAAAGGTTCTGAAAGCTATACATGCGACTGAGATTGAAGGAGTTTAACTTGTCTTCTATCAACTTAAGGATGTGGAGAATGTTTGGTATAACCTGTGGGAAGATTGTCGAGAGGAGGATGTTGAGCCTGCCGAGTGGAGTGAATTTAAGGATTTCCTTGATCATTTCTATCCCCAAGAGTTGAGGGAGACAAATATTGAAGAATTCGTGAACTTAAAGTAGAAGGGGTTGACTATAAAAGAGTACAATCTCAAATTTATCCAGGTATGCTCCAGATATGGTCCAAGACATGAGGGCTAGAATGAGGAAGTTCATATATGGCTTGGTCAAGCATGTGGAAAAGGAGTGCAAAGCTACATTGCTGATTCCAGGCATGGACATATCTAGTCTTATAGTCTATGCACAACAACTTGAGGAGGATAACAAGAGGGACAGATAAGAGCATTTGAGCAAGAAGGCTAAGTCAGCAGGGCATGAGCTTAGCTAGCATAAGCAGAGTGAGGGAGACAAGTCCTACTTTCAAAAGAGATTTTCTAGTTACGTACCAACCTCATTAAGAGCACCAGCTCCAAGTGATAGGTATGATCAAAAGTCTCAAGGTAAGTAGAACTTTAGAACATAAGGTTCTCAGTCTCAAGTTAGTGTGACCTTTGGTTGGAAAGGGAAGATACCTTGTGAAAAGTGTGAAAAGATGCATCTAGAAGAGTATAGAGAAGGAGGGAATGATTGCTACAAGTGTGGCCATATAGGTCACTTGCAGAATGAATATCTGATATGGGGATATAAGGCCCAGTCTTCTGCTACTATACCACCAGTGGGGGGGGGGGTAATCAAAGTGGTGTCACTATAATACAAGAAGGGGAACAAACCATTTGTATGCAATGGGTAGTCGACAGGATCAAGAAGTTATACCAGATGTTGTCACTGGTATGCTTTGATCCTTACCTTTGATTTTTGTGCGTTGCTTGATTTGGGTGCCACTCTATCTTTCATAACCCCCTATGTAGCTAGTAGATTTGAGATTCTTCCTGGGTGTTTACTTGAACCCTTTGCTCTTTCCACTCTTATTGGTGAGTCTATCCTAGCTCAAAGGGTCTATTGAGATTATGTAGTATATGTCTATCATAGGGATACTCTCACTAACTTGATAGAGTTAGAGATGATTGACTTTGATATGATTCTTGACATAGATTAGCTTCATTCCTACTATGCCTCCATTAATTGTAGGACCCAAACATTCAATTCTAATTCTCGAACGAACTAGTCCTAGAGTTGAAGGGTAATTCTATTACATCCAAGGGTAGGTTTATTTTCTTATTTAAGGCCAATAAGCTAATTTTTAAAGGATGTATATATTGCTTCATGTGACTCAAGACTGATAATGTAGAGTCTCTATCATTTTAGTTAGTTTTGATTGTAAATGAGTTTTTAAGAAGTTTTCCCTGAGGATCTACCTAGAATCCCTCCTGATAGGGAGATTGAATTTGGCTCATAGAATGGCTTATTTTGAGTTAAAAAAATTGAAAGAGAAACTAAAATATTTGCTAGATAAGGGCTTTATTAGGCCGAGCATTTCTTCTTTGGTGCTCTTGTCCTATTTGTGTGAAAGAAAGATGGTTTCCTCAGAATGTGTATTGACTATCACCAGTTGAATAAAGTGACAGTCAAGAATAGGTATCCCCTTCCAAGGATAGATGACTTATTTAACCAACTTCATGCAGTCACAATTTCTCCAAGATAGACATGAGATCAGGCTATCACTATTTGAAAGTGAGAGAATGTGACATCTCAAGGATGTCTATTCAAACCCGATATAGTCATTTGGAGTGTTTGGTAATGTCCTTTGGGTGGACAAATGCATCTACAGCCTTCATGGATTTAATGAATAGAGTATTTAGGTAGTACCTTGATATGTTCGTGATTATGTTTATCAACAATATTTTGGTGTATTCTAGAGATAAAAAGGAGCATGTCAATCACTTCAGAATTATTCTTCAAATCTTAAAGAGAATGATTTATATGAAAAATTTGAAAAGTATGAATTTTAGCTCAAGTCTATGCCTTTCTAGGCCATATTGTAACGGACGATGGTATTAGGACACTCAAAAGATTGAAGTGGTTCAGAGCTAGACCAGACCAATATAGTCGACTGACATAAGAAGTTTCTTGGGGTTGGCAGGCTACTATCACAGATTTGTTGAAATATTTTCTTCTATATCTTCACTTGACTAGACTGACTTAGAAGAAGGTCAAGTTCTAATGGTCTGATGAATGTGAGAAGAGCTTCCAAGAGTTCAAAATAAGGTTGACTATTTCCCCAATGTTTACCTTGCTTGAAGGGGCCGATGGATTCATAATTTATTATGACACCTCAAAAGTGGGATTATGGTGTGTATTGATACAAAAGGGCAAAGTTGTCGCTTATACTTTTGGGTAGCTTAAGGTTCAGAAGAGGAACTATCCAACCCATAATCTTGCATTAGCAATTGTAGTATTTGCTGTCAAAATTTGGTGCCACTACTTGTATGGAGTACATGTAGATGTGTTAACTATCCAGAAGAGCTTGCAATATGTATTCAACCAGAAAGAGCTCAACCTGAGACAAAGAAGATGGCTAGAGTTGCTCAATGTAATGACCCAAATTTTTTTGAAAACTCCTTATGGCTGGTCTTGTACGATTTTATACTGGTCATGGTTTAGTTTTGGTAGCCACGGGTTGAGTTTAAGTGGCCGATCGTAAAACAGATCATTTGGTGGCCTAGAGAGGCCATTTGGGCAGTGAGCTTTGAGGAGAAATAACTTTTGATGCAGGTTTAACCATGTGGAATGATACATATAAAATTGAATATCTTTGATTTATCTTCGCAACGCAACTGGTTTCACTCGATTCAGAGTTTGTATCAGGAAGTTATGGCAGAAATAGTGAGACTGCTTGAAATTTGGAAGACATTGGAGATAGGCCCTGAAAATGGACAAAGGCAAGGACCACAGACCATGTGAGGGTCCATGGTCCATGTGGGGGTCCGTGACATGGTCCAGTGAGTTCAGCGTGGTCAGGACCCACCCCATAACCGAAGTCATGTCTCACGGACCACCCCACGGTCCGTGAGACCTCAAATGGTCCGTGTGGATGGCCGTCAAGTGGGGCGGAGAGCTGGCCAGGGCTGTTGGTTGGTTCGTGGGCGAAGTGTCGCTCCACGGACCAGTACACAGTCCGTGTGAAGCCATACAGCCCATGAACCCCCTAGTAAAGTGGTCCAGAAAGTTCCCCGAGAGTTCGTGCTGAAAACTTGGCCAAGGCATGCTTCACGGTGAGTTGTACAGACCGTGCGATGTTAGACCTTCACTGTAGATCCACCGTGTGACCCTGTTTTACAGTTAAATGTCCATTTCATTAATGGTTAATTCATAATTTAATTAATCCCTAGGCCCCTTTAAGGTATCCTAAGGTCCCCTAAACCCCCTTAACCTAACCCTAACCCCTTTTCATCCATTCTAAGGCTCCTTATTACTCTTTGGAAAATCCTAAATTCTCTTGACCTCCATTGTTGAAGCTTGAAGAAATTTGAGGAAGACAACCTTTGCTTACTTGATTCTTCAATTCCTTTGGTCTATTGAAGGTATGTGGGATTTGAACCAAGGCTTTTCTTTCATCCTTGAAGACCCAAGAACCCTACTCTTTAATTTTTAATTTTAAGACTTTTTAAGTTATGGGTTCTTCCAATTTTGTAGTATTTAGTTGAATGAGTTTATGTGTTGTAGATTTTAGGTGATTTAATCATGATTTAAGCTTGAATTTTATGAATGTTCATGAAAGCTCTTAAAGGATCAATGTGCATGCCCCCTTATGATTTAATTATGCATGGGTGATTTGCATTATGCTTTAAACATGAAATTTCTCATGATTTATGTTGAATTACCTTTTAAATTGTGAATTGAAGTTTTAATCCCATCACCCATGTTCTTGTTCCTCATTCATGGCATATGCATTGAAGATTGTTATGATGAAACTCTTGTATTGAAATGATATGTTAAGGCTTGTGATCACATAGTCTCTCCGTTATGGCTCTTTGAGCATATTGGGTGCTTGCACCAACCATGACATGTTTTGAATGCTTGATATGATAAGCTATGTAGATGGGCTACTCTTATTGCATTGATATGAAATGATCATGAAAACAATTTTGGAAACCCTTGATGGCGTTTGGCCTAAGCATAAGCATGATTTGATCAATGGTTTGGTTTTGACTAATGATGCATGATTTGAAAAGAATGTAAGTCTTCCGATTTGATGTTGCATGTATATATATGTATTCCCGTGGGATGAGGCTTAGTACCGAGGGATTGGAGGCGGGTGGACTATCTCCATAGGGTCCATACTCCTTTCCTTCAAATCATGTACCAACATGGGATTTCTCCCTATATGGGATGACTTGTATGTTTCCCCTTGTTTCAAGGGTTATTAGGGTACTACTTGGCAAGTAATCCGGATCCGGGTAGTAGCTCGTTTAGGTCTCCATTGTTGCCAGTTAAGGTCATATCCCCTCTATATATTGATCATAGGATTACATCTCATGCACCATGGCATAGCATCTTGTTATACTCTCTTTGGCTACGTGCATCCCTTTCGTATCACTTGTCCCCTTGACATGTTGCTTGGTCATACTATATTGTCATGTGCATTGCATGCCCGCATACTTAGTGCTAAATTGTGCTAACCCATATTCTTTGTCTACATGCTCTAACCATGTAGGGATCAGAGATGACTTTCACATTCTACCAGATGACGATTGATCTTTGTTGAAGAATCTACTAGTGGTGAGCCCTTTTGTTCAAGGGCAATAGCCACCGTCTATCTACCTAGTTTATATTACGTCATTTACTTTTTTATGTATTGAGGGGAGCCTCAAACTTTGTCGAGGCCCCTCTTATTCATGTAGAGGCTTGTTAGACCATTCTAGACTCTTGTACGTCGACTTATTATGTTAAACATTATGGTTATGTAATACTATGCTATTTACCCTTAATTATGAGAATGGTCTCGTATTACGCTTATGATATGAATGTTGGGAATTTTGATTGACTATATGCTTATGTGGAAAGTCTCATAATCCCGGTATGTCCCCATAGCTTGAATTTCCCCTTATATGTTTCCTTAGAGATAATTGTTATGTGTTATGTGGATACATGTTTGTTCCATTCCCAATAAATTCCCCATATCTTAAGTCCCAAATCCCAATTCCCTTAGAACTTATGTGTTATGTGTTTAGCTTTCACGCTTCCGAACCGATGATGTGTGTGATGATGCTATGATGGCTTGATCGAGGACTTTCATGTTCTCCTTCGCCATATCCCATCTAGGCCCCTATTCGGGTTGTGAAAAAGATGGTATCAGGGCCCTAGGTTTGTAATGATCCTCGGAGTCCAACATGCCACGTTGATTAGAGTCTTGTTCATGGGTATTATGCACGCCATGTCTATGAACAAGAGGCTATGACAACGTTTTTAGGAATTGCTTTATTTTATTGCTTCCTTATGTCGTGCCATGAGATCTTATGATGAATCTCTCTAAACTTCGATATTTTTTGTTCTTTTAGAAAATTGCCTCCAAGAAGAGCTCTCCTTTCCCCTCCGGCTTTGGAAGTTGAGGAACTAGCTCCTCGGGCACCTGTTGAGGAACAGGTGTCCCATACCAAGTTCAGGAACGTTGTCTCTATGTTGGGCCAAGTTTTGGCCAACCAAGCTCAGCTGGTCAACCCAGTTAATGCCACTACTTCGGCTTCAAGGTTAAGGGACTTCACTCATGTGAATCCTTTAGAATTTTATGGTTCTAAGGTTGACGAAGATGCCCAAGAGTTCGTGGATGAACTCACTAAAGTGTTGTCAATTATGGGGGTTAGTTCGGAGAAAAAGGCAGAGTTGGTGGCTTACCAACTCAAGGATGTGGCACAAATATGGTATAATCAGTGGCTTGTTGAGAGGGTAATGGATGTGAAGGTTGGATGGGAGGAATTCAAAATAGCCTTCCTTGATCGGTTCTTCCCACTTGAGCTTAGAGAAGCTAAGATCACCGAATTTAGAAATCTTCATCAAGGCACTATGACCGTGAGGGGCTATGCCCTCAAGTTCACAAAACTCTCCAAGTACGCTCCTATGTTTGTCTTGGATCCCCGTGCAAGAATGCACAAGTTCATCTCGAGTGTGTCAGATTTGGTTAAGAAGGAGTGCTAGACGACAATACTTATTAAGAAGATGGATATTTTGAGGCTCATGACTTATGCTGAATAAATTGAGGGCAAAAGGTTGAAAGAGAAAAGGGTGCATGAGGCGAAGAGGGCCTGACTTGATGGTGGGTTCTCAAATGTCAATGGTGGTGGATTTGACCACATCCAACAAGGCCAAGGTTCTAATGTGAAACTTGCTACTAAAGTGCCTCCTCCTAAGGCACCGGTTGGGGTTGCTCCCTGGTTTCTTGTTTGTGGCCATTGCGAAAAACATCAGGCGGGTGATTGTAGGAAGTTTTTGGGTACTTGCTTCGGATATGGTGGCTTGGACCACAAAGTCTTAAATTGTCCAAAGAATGTGAAGAAGGACCAAGTGGCTCCCGGTGGTTAAGGGAAGCCTAAGGCTCCGGTTGGTGGTGCTCCAAGGAACAACCGGTTTTATGCTCTCCATGCCCGCCAAGAACTGGAGGAAGCTCTGGATGTCATCACGGATATGTTAAAAATATTTAACTTTGATGCATATGCTTTACTTGATTCGAGTGCAAATTTATCTTTTGTAACTCCTTTGTTGGATATTAAATTTGGTGTGAGTTCCAAAACTTTGAGGGAACCTTATTCTGTGTATACTCCCGTGGGTGATTCTATTATGGCCCAGAAGGTGTATAGGGGTTGTCCCGTGTTGGTGTTGCATAAGGTGTTTCCCGGTGATCTTGTAGAACTTGATATGTATGATTTTGATGTCATTCTTGGGATGGATTGGTTGCATGCATCATATGCCTCTATTGATTGTAGAACTAGGCGGGTCAAGTTTCAAGTCCCTAATGAATCGGTGTTAGAGTGGAAGGGTGAAAATTTCGCAATTAAGGGTAGGTTTATTTCCTACCTTAAGGCCCGAAGAATGATTGGGAAAGGGTGTATCTATCATATTGTTCAGGTTAGAGATGTGGAAGGTGAATCTCCTAGGCTTGAATCGATTCCGGTGGTAAGACAATTCCCTGATGTGTTTCTCGATAATTTTCCCGGTATCCCTCCCCATAGAGAAGTGGATTTTGGTATAGACCTTCTTCTGGATACTCAACCCATTTCCATTCCCCCGTATCGTATGGCTCCGGCGGAGTTAAAAGAGTTGAAAGACCAATTGAATGATTTGTTGGAGAAAGGGCATATTAGACCTAGCATTTCACATTAGGGTGCTCTGGTGTTGTTTGTGAGGAAAAAGGATGGGTCTCTTCGGATGTGTATTGATTATCGACAATTGAACAAGGTGACCATTAAGAATAGGTACCCGTTGCCTAGGATTGACGATTGGTTTGACCAACTTCAAGGGGCTACTCACTTCTCCAAAATAGATCTTCATTCGAGTTATCACCAATTGAAAGTGAGGGAGTGTTATATTCCCAAGATGGCTTTCCGGACTCGTTATGGTCATTTTGAATTTATTATGATATCTTTTGGGTTGACCAATGCTCCGGTGGTGTTTATGGATCTTATGAATCGGGTGTTCAATCCTTTTCTTGATAATTTTGTGGTGGTCTTTATTGATGATATCTTAATTTATTCCCGAACTGAACAAGAGCATAGGGTCCAAACTTTGAGGGAAAAGAAATTGTATACCAAATTTAGCAAGTGTGTATTTTGGTTTGGAGAAATTGCCTTTCTTGGTCATGTAGTGTCCGATGACGGCATCAAGGTTGATCCTAAGAAAATCGTGGCGGTAAGGGATTGGCCTAGACCATTGACTCCTTCGGATATTAGAAGTTTCCTTGGTTTGGCCGGTTATTATAGAAGGTTTGT
>JBCEWC010018777.1:0-11788 GCA_038996855.1 Solanum aculeatissimum
TAAACTCTTAATATTTTACAAGTATTACGTAAGCCTAGAATTTACGGTAGTGGCCTCCTCTCACGAGGGTTGTCACATCGTGAAAATGACACAGCAAATGGGTGACCCAAAGTCAACCCAAACAAGCCTCTTAACGTACTATTTGCACATGCTTGGTTGCAGAAGCATAATTAAGAAATAAATAAGTAAGACATAGTTCTAGGGGAAATAGGACTTTGGACTTAAGCTATGGGGATGTTTTAGGGAAGAGAATTTGCATGAATCATATAAAAAATAAAGTCTAAGGGGTGAGTAAATATCACTCACGCTGTGGGGATGTTATTGGGACATGGGATTTCCATCTTATCAATAAACATACAACAAGCATAGAAGGGGATAAAGGGACCAAGATATGTTTTCCGAAATCACATAAGCATAATGGGAGTCAAGCTCATAACATACATTTCTATATCACAAAACACCTGTATTACAAATAGAATGGGGGTCAAGACATATCCCAGGCTCACCCACAAAAGATAAGTATCCAAAAATATATGAGTGTTAACAAAAGCAAGAAAGTAAAGTGGACATTATTCCCGGAGTGGAGAACTCACCAATAGTAATTTGCTAATAATTTGGCTAGACATGTGGAGGGGGAGGATGAATAGGAGCTCTGGTCCCTACATAGTTAGATCATGTAGGAAAAAGAAATATGCGTTAGTACTTCGGATGTACTAAGTATGTGTGGTGCAATGCAACAAGGAAACATAATAGTCAATTAATGAAATGCATAATCATAGTGAATACATATAGGCTCAATATGACATGAATGATCAATGCCTTAGACAAAACATGCATGAGGATAGCCAAATCATAAATCATATCATACTTAAATGGGAAGGGACCATAACCAACAATTAAGATGAAGTGAGCTACTACTTGGAATCCCAGTGTTCACTCCGCACTGAATAAAGGAGTGGTCTACTTTGACAAGGTAAACCAAACACTCACCTTATGGGAACCTCCCCTTTTTGGAAAGTTCTTCACAACAACCTTACGGGAACATTACCATTTCGCTTACCTTACTGGAACTCCCCTTTTTTATTAGATTACAAAATAAGAGTCTTACTAGAATACCACCCTTTTTGAATAATAGAATGTAGAAGCCTTACAGAAACCCCACCCGTTTTGAATATTAAATGGCATACACCTTACAATAACTCCCCCTTTTCGGTTAGTCATGTCACAAGCAATTCACAACCTATGGTGGTGACATAGTTAAGGGACAATAGTACCTACCAAGGTCCGCTCGGTGCTAGGTCACAATCCTAAGGAATATTCAAATCATACATATAGCATAATATGCAAAGCATCATAATGTCATAGTAATGTCATGGAGTAGCTCATTAATCAAACACTTCTTAAAATAAAAGAAAGGGTTTCACATTACTCTTAACATTCATTACATTTTTGTGAGCTCATCGCATGCTTAATAGCCCTTCAACTTTTTTAATATTCACAATTCACATGTCTTACAATAAGAGTTTCATCAACATAGAGGCTTATCACATGTCTTGATCAAAACATGTGGGTATATGTACATATGCTTAAAACCATGAAATTCAAGAGTATAAGACATGGGAAAAGTAAAATTAATTCACTTGAAAGTCTTTCAAATCAACCCACAAATATTGTAGTAGAATCCTAATTTGGGTATCATGAACTCCAACTAGAATTTACAAATTCTTTCATAGTTTTCATAGTTCACAACATGCATAGCCTCAATAGTTATAAATAAACTCAAGGAAAAAACCTTAATTGGATATTCATTCTTAACAATTAATACTTGAAGAATCCAACTCAAATCATGTATACAATGCATAATAAGATTTACCCATAAAGCTTTCAACCTAAAAAATTATGAAAATTCAGAAAAGTAAAAGGATTGACTTCATGGGTGGAAGAATCCCCATTAATGAAGCCCACATACTTTAGACTTGATTCTTTCTTAAAGAAAAACTTGAGGAGGTCTTGAGGCTTTACTTGGTTTTCTTGATATGAAAAGTGGTTCTTGAAATCTTGAGATAAAAATGAAGAATTTGATGAAGTTTTAGAGAGAGTTTTGAGAGGTTTTTGTGAATTTTAGTGGTGAAATATGCCTGAAAAATAAGAATCTCCCATATATATAGGTACTGGGTTATTACCCAATTGCACTTAAATTTTGAAACTTTTTTATCTAAGGCGAGACAAGTCCATGATGCGGACTTGTTATGTAGTAGTTCATTTTTTGCTCAAAATTTAGTTCTCCCCTATTTTGGCATAGGAAATGAATTGAGGTCATTTTTACACTAGTGGGTGCCAAGTCCGTGACACGAACTAATAGCACACTTTTCTGGTTAAGCCCCGAATCACTCAAAAAATTATTTTTTTGTTCGGGTCATCTAAAATTGAAGATCAACTCTTTCCTACACAATTTTGCTCCCTGAAAATTAATATGAAGTCATATTTCAAAATCATGCATGAATTTTGAGATATCTAAGAAATTTATTATAGGGCACTTTTTTTAGGCGTGTGAAAGACATTACAATATCTCTCCCTTGAGAATATTCATCCCTGAATATAAAGGAATGCATTTAAGAGGAACGATTTGACAACTTTCAACGCAACATGCATACAATCAATGCACTAAAATATTATTCTCAAAAGTTTTAAGTATATATATCAAAAATCATAAAAACTTGTTACCATGAACATGTATGCATGCAAAAATGGCATAAGGGATGAATTTCAAGACTTGACATTATAGATAGGATTTAGCTTGTTACAATGGGCTTGAGTAGAGTTGAATAGGTATGGAGATCGCTTCTTTATATCCTCTTTGCCTTCCCAAGTGGCACTTTCGACTCGTTTATTCCTCCGAAGGACTTTGACGGATGTCACATCTTTGTTTCTCAACCTCTTCACTTACTTATCTAATATTTCCACTGATACCTCCTCATAGGTCAAGTTATCTTCTACAACACCCATAACTTCCAAAGGAAATATATGAAACGTGGGTCACCTACACACTTAATCAAAATAGATACATGGAAGATCGGATGAACCATACTCATCTCCATAGGCAACTCCAACACATATGCAACCTTACCACATCTCTTCAAAATTCTATGAGGCCCTCAAACCTCGGACTCAACTTTCCCTTCTTACCAAACCAGACCATACCCTTCATGGGTGAGACTTTCAAATAAAACTAATCATCGACATTAAACTCAAGATCCCTCCTCCTCATATCAGAGTAGGACTTTTGCCTACTTTAAGCTATCTTCAATCTCTCCCTTATCAACCTCACCTTTTCTAAAGCCTCCATGACCAAATCCAGGCATAATAAATCCATTTTCCCCACATCAAACCACCCAACCGAGGACCTATAATGTCTACCTTATAAATCTTCAAAGGGAGCTATAAAAATTCTAAAGTGATAGCCATTTTCTAAATAAGCGGAAGATGTTCATCCTAACTACCCTTAAACTCCAAAACACAAGACCTAAGTATTTCCTCAAGAGTTTCAATGGTCCTCTCGGCTTGACCATCCATTTTATGATAAAGGTCATGCTAAGCTTAATCTTGGTACCAAGACCCTTTTGGAAGAATCTCCAAAAATGGGAAGTGAATTGAACACCACGATCCGAAATAATAGACAATGGTACCAAATGCAACCTAACCAAATCATGAATGTACAGTTTGGCATAATCTTTATCACCGTAAGTTGTTTTAACTGGTAAGAAGTGAGTTAAATTTTTTATTCTATCAATAATAACCCAAATAGAATCAAAGTGCTTTATAGTCTTTGGTAAACCAATCACAAAATCAATGTTGATCTCTTCCCACTTCCAAGTAGGAATATCTATGTCTTGGGTTAGGTCACCCAACCTTTGATGTTCAGCTTTTAATTGTTGACAATTGTGACAACTGGCTACAAACTTGGCAATATATCTTTTCATACCACTCCCCCAATACATTTCCCTCAAGTTTCTATATATCTTTGTAGCTCTAGGGTGAATAAAGTAGGATGAGTTATGCATCACCTTTAAAATCATGCACGTCAATTCATCAACATTAGGCATACACAACCTACCTTGGTATCTAAGTACACCATCTCTCCCTTGGAAGAAAACCTCTACCTTACCATATTTCACCAAAGCTTTTAATTCTAACAAAGTGGGTCAAGGTCTTGTTTGGATTTGACCTCTTCAATCAAAGAATATTTGGAACCATCAACAACCCCCACACCCTCATTTTTAATTTCATTCAACCTAACACCAAACCTAGCTAACTAGTGAACTTCTTTGGCCAACTCCTTCTTGCTATCATCAATATAAGTTATACTCTCTATGGACACTCTACTTAGAGTGTTGGCCACAACATTAGCCTTATCGGGATGATAATGCATACTCATATCATAATCTTTGAGGAGTTCCATCCACCTCATTTGCCTCAAATTAAGATCCTTTTATGTGAACACATATTGGAGACTCTTGTGGTTAGTGAAAACATCCACATGAACCCCATATAAATAATGATGGCCATTTTTTCAAAGCAAATACCACGGTCGCTAATTCAAGATCATGGGTGGGATAATTACGCTCATGCACTTTTAGTTGCCTAGATGCATAAGCTATGACTTTGACACTTTGCATTAATACATAACCCAAACTAACTCTTGAAACATCACAATAAACCACAAACCCTTCTAACCCTTTCGGTATAGCCAAAATAAGAATGGATGTAATCTTGTCTTTAAAGGTTTGAAAATTCTTTTCACATTTATCGGTCCAAAAAACTTTTGTCTTCTTTGGTGTCAATTTTGTCAAAGGGGAAGCAATTGAAGAAAACCCATTCATAAACCTCTGGTAGTACCCCACTAAGCCCAAGAAACTCCTAATATCCAATTGAGTCAAGGTCCTAGGCCAATTTGTTATCACTTCCATATTCTTAGGGTCTACTTTAATACCATAACTCGACACCACATGCCCCAGAATACTACTTCTTTTGACTAAAATTCACATTTATCAAGTTTAGCAAACAACTTCTCATCTCTCAAAGTTTGCAACACTACCCTCAAATGATTTGAATGCTCTTCTTCACTTTGAAAGTAAACCAAAATATAATCAATGAATACAACAACAGAGATATCAAGGTAGGGTTTAAAGACCCTATTAATAAGATCCATAAATATCATCAGTGCATTGGGTAAGACAAATGACATCACAACAAATTCAAAGTGCTCATATGTAGTCTGAAAAGCCATCTTGGGAATATCACACTCCCTCACCCTCATTTGATGGTATATGGGCTTGAGATCAATCTTAGTAAAATGATAATCCCCTTGTAGTTGACCAAATAAGTCATCTATCCTTTGTAAGGGATACTTATTCTTTATGGAGACCTTATTGAGTTGTCGATAGTTGATGCACATTCTAAGGGAACGATCCTTTTTCCTCAAAAAAAACACTTTGTACCCCCAAGGTGACTTGTTAGGCCTTATGAAGTCCTTTTTAAATAAATGTTTCAATTGGTCCTTCAATTTTTTCACTCTTCCTAGGCCATATAGTAAGGGGGAATGGAAATGGGTTGTATATCGGGGAGGAGGTCTATACCAAAATGTATTTCCCTTTCGGGAGGAACACCGAGAAGCTCATCAGGAAAGACTTCAGGAAACTCATTGACCACCAAAATTGACTCAATAGGAGAGACTTTAGACTCAACATCCCTAACCCTTACAAGATGGTAAATGCAACCCTTGGAATTAACTTTTGGGCTTTAAGATAAGAAATGAACCTACCCTTAACCACCGAATTATGAAATTCCCACTTAAAGCCAGGCTTATTAGGAGATTGGAACTTAACTTTACGGGTTCTACAATCAAAGGAATCATGGTGTGCATATAACCAATCCATTCCAGGAATAATATCAAAATTTATCATGCAAAGTTCAACAAAATAACAAGACATGACTTTATGCGATATGGACACGGGAAAATTCCTATAAACCTTTCAAGTAATAATGGACTCACCAACGGGGGTAAACCTCAAAGGGTTCACATAATAATTTAGGACACACATGAAGCTTATTTGCAACAAAAGGACTAATGAAGGAAAGAGTACCACCTGTATCTAAGAAAGCATACACATCAAAATCATAAACCTTTAACATAACAGTAGCAACATCGGGAACCTCATCCACTCTATGTCTCCCTTGAAAAGCATAAAACTGATTGTGACATGGAGCACTCCCTTGTTGGCCACCTTACGCTCTTTAATCAACATGAGAACCTTGCCCATGAGGACACCCATCTTTACCCTTGCTTGGATAATCCATAATTTTGTGGCCTATTTTGCCATACCCGAAGAAAGCACCTATATCTGTATAACATCTATTACCATGGTTCTTACCACACCTCTCATATTTAGGAACAATTTGACCACCGTTTCCACCTTTGGCCTTAGGGTTAGGCGCCCTATCATTAGCAAACCTTTGGATTTGAGAATTGGAGGACCATTTGCCTTGGAATTTTATGGCCTTATTGATAGCGACCACCCTTAGTACCTTGAAAGCCACCATCATACCGAGCCCTCTTAGACTCTCACTCCTCCTCTTTCTATGTTTTTCCCTTTTAAGTTTTTTGGCATAATGCATAAGGTGATACAAGTCCATATCACCCCCTAAGCATGGTGATGCGATATTCTTCATTCACCAAGTCGGATACTCCCGAAACAAACTTATTCATCCTTGCGCTAGAGTCGACAACCAAGTGAGAAGCATATTTTGAGATCTTGTTAAACTTAAGGGAATTCTCCCACACACTTATGGAGCCTTATTTGAGATTCATGAACTCCATCATCTTTGCCTCTCTAAATTCAATAGAGAAGAAATGGTTGAGGAAGGCAGCCTTAAATTCCTCCTGTGTAATGGGACCATTGTTCTCCCTCTCTTGCTTCAATTGAGTAAACTAGATTTATGCAAGGCCCTTGAGTTGATAGGCCACAAGTTCCACCGTATCCTCTAAACTCACCCTTATAATAACAAGAACTTTATACATCTCTTCAATGAATTCTTTAGGGTCCTATTCCATTTTGGATCCATAGAACTCTAAGGGTTCATTCTTTTAAAGTCCCTCACTCTTGAAGCCTGAGTGGGAGCATGAGGAGCTTAGGCTCCTTGATTCAATTGGTTGGTCACGAATTATGCCAACAAAGCAATGATACTTCAATATTTGGCATGCGTGACCCCTTCCTCCTCTTGGGGAGGTTGAGGAACCGAAGGGTCTGGATCACCCTCAGGTGTAGGAGATCGTTGTGGCATTCTCCTTGGAAGAAGGATCTAAAAGAGCAAAAGACTATCTGTTAGGAAAAGGGAATCTTAATTTAATTCTATATCATGACATAGAATATCAACAAGTGAACCATTTCCTAAAACACCTCATAGCCTCTTATTCATAGTTGTGGCATGCTTCACAACCATGAACAAGACTCTACTTGACGCGGGGTGTTAGATTTCAGAGGACCACTTACAAACCTAGTGCTCTGATACCAAGCTTGTCATGACCCAAGCCTCGGGTCTTGACGTGATATGGAGAATGGGTAACTCGAAGGCAATACAAGCAAGCCACTTAACATACCATTTGCACATCCTTGGTTGCGAAAGCATAATTAAGAAATAAATAAGTAATAAATAATTCTAGGGAAAACAGGGCCTTTGACTCAAGCTACAAGGATGTTTTAGGGAAGAGAATTTGCATGAATCACATAACAAATAATGTCTAATAGGCGAGAAAGTATGACTCACGCTATGGGGATGTTACTGGGACTTGGGACTTCCATCTCATCATTAAACATACAACAAACATCGGGGATAAAGTGACTAACGGATGTTTTCCAAAATCACATAATCATAATGGAAGTCAAGATCATAAAATATAATTCCATATCCAACAACACCTCTAATACGAATGAAACGGGGGCCAAGACATATCCCGGGCTCACCCTCAAAAGATAACTATCTAAAAATGTACAAGTCTTAACAAAAGCATGAAAGTAAAGTGAATGTTGTCCCCTGAGTGGAGGACTCACCAATAGCAATCTTCAAATAATCCGGCTAGCCATGTGGAGGGGGAGGGTGAATAGCATTTTTTGTCCCTACATGGTTAGATCATGTAGGCAAAGGAAATATGTATTAGTACTTGGAATGTACTAAGAATGTGGGGTGCAATGCAACAAGGAAATGTAATCCTCAATTAAATGATATGCATAATCATAGTGAATAGATATAGTCTCAATATGACATGAATGATCAATGACTTAGTTAAAACATGCATGAGGATAGCCAAATCATAAACCATGTTAGACTTAGATGGGAAGGTATCATAATTGACAATTAAGACAAAGTGGGCTACTACTTGGAATCCCGGTGTTCATTCCACATTGAATAAAGGAGTGGTCTACTTTGCAAAAATAAACCAAACACTCACCTAATGGGAACCTCCCATTTTTGAAAAGTACCTCACAACCATCTTATGGGAACAATACCCTTTTCAGTTACCTTATGGGAACTCCCCCTTTTGATAGATTACAAAATAAGAGTATAATGGGAACACCACCCTTTTCGAATAATAGAATGTAGAAGCCTTATAGGAACCTACCCTTTTCTGATATTAAGTGTCGTGTACCTTATGAGAACTCCCCTTTTATGGTTAGTCATGTCACAAACAATTCATAAACTATCATGGCAGCATAGTTAAGGGGCAATGGTTGCCTACCAAGCTCCACTCAGAGCTAGGTTACAATCCCAACGAATATTCAAATTATACTTATAGCCATAATATGCAGAGCATCATAATTTCTTAGTAATGTCATGGAGTATCTCATCAAACCAAAGCTTATTAAAATCAAAGAAAGGGTTTCACATTTTTCTTTACATTTATAATATTTTCGTGAGCTCATAGCATGTGTAATAGCCCATCAACATTTTTAATATTCACAATTCACATATCTTACAATAAGACTTTCATTATCATAGAAGCTTATCACATGTCTTGATCAAAACATGTGGATATATGTACATATGTTTAAAACCATGAAATTCAAGAGTATAAGACATAGGAAAAGTAAAATCAATTCACTTGAAAGTCTTTCAAATCAACACACCAATATTGTAGTAGAACCCCAAATCGGGTATCATAAAGTGCAACTAAAATTTATAAATTCTTTTATAGTTTGCATATTTCACAACATGCATAGCCTTAATAGTTATAAATCAAGTCGTGAAATAATCCTTCATTAGATATTCATGTTTAACAATCAATACTTGAAGAATCCAACTCAAATCATGTGTACAATTCATAATAAGATTTACCCATAAAGATCTCAACCTTAAAAATCATGAAAATTTAATGAAGGTGAAAGGCATTGTTTATTGATGCCCTAAGTTTAAAGTAAATATGGGTTTCTAACGTTTAGTCCACGAACAATAGGATGACCCGTGGTCCTTTTTACAGACTATAGTTTGGTCTGATGGTCAGGCCATGAAGAATGGAAAATTTACTAAGTGTGAGAGGATACCATCATAGGTTCTACGACCCATATATTAGTCTACAAGCCGTAGATCAATTTCTTAGATTGGTATCTCAAAAATAGTCTCTAAAGATTAGAAAAAGAGAATAGGATGACTCAAACACTAAATCATGGTTTGGTCTATGACTCATAATCAGGGTCGTGGATCATAATCTAATATTTTTAATGATGGCAATTTTAGTCCATTTTGTGTATCCTAGACTTAAAACTACATCACTTTGAGGTTTCATAGCCCCATATCATACCAAAACCCTCATAGAACCTCACATTTACTTCACTCTCATTCTCTCAAATTTTTCTAAGGCAAAAACACTCTTAAGGAATAATAGGGAAAGCTAGGATTTTCCATTCAAGAAGCTTCTTCCTCAAATTTCTCTAAGCCTTTCGTTAAGTTCAATCAAAGGCATATGAGTTTGATTTGTTTGTACCTTTCACCCACAATGTCCCTTAATCAATCTTTTTACCTTTTCTTTAAGTTCGTTAAAAATACCAAGTTATATGTCCATGACTTCAATGATGTTTTTATAATGCATTATCATGTATTTTGCCTCCAATAATGCCATGTAATGATTTACCATATGTTTCCATGAATATTAAGATGATGATTGAGACTGCAATGCCTAGGGTTTCATTGATGATGTATGGTCTGCTTAATACTTGTTTTCAAGTTGCATATTTCACCATGTTTATAAAGCATTCCGGTGATTCATGAGATTCCAAGTTATTGCATAAGCCCACTAGGTTCAAAGATTGTTTTGCATGGTATATGTTGATGATGAGGGCATAAAGAAAAGATTTAAAGCTATTGAATTTGTCAAAGATATAAGAATTTTATTGTTGCCCTTAAAAGATGTTTATGATGGACCCTAACGTGAAAGGTAAATTCTCACTTGGTAGTTTTTGATGTTTTGAGTTACTCATATGAAATTGCTACTTATGATTCTAAGTTTAATTACTTAACTAAGTATATGCTTTTAAAGTATTCCATGTGATTGACATAGTACCGGATGAGGCATTAAGGTAAGGTTAGGTAAGGGAACCCTAATAGCAATCCTTTGCCTTATTAACTATGTGCTGCTATAGGAGTCCTTCTAGGCTAGGCTAGTGGATCCACGTAGGCCATTTATGTTAATTAAATATGCATGCCTAAGTTGACAGAGTTACACCCAGCAAGTGGATGTAATAACCCGAATATTTTCAAAATATACATATGGTTGGAATTATATGATGTACTATAATCCATGGTTAATTTTTGGTAGCCACGGGCTGAGTTTAAGTGGTCGAATGCAAATTAGGCTAGTAAGTGGCCTAGAGGGATAAGTTTGGTAGTGTACTTCAAACAGTCATAACTTTTGATGTAGGTTTAAACATGTGGGATACCACATATCAAATTAAAGATCTATGAGTTAGATTTGCAACACAAGTGTTTTCACTCAATGTGTACTTCGTATGAGGGAGATATGGCCCAAACAGGGAGACTATCTGGAATTCGAAAACCATTGGAGATAGGCTAAGAAAAATGGCCAAGGACAGGGAAACGGACCGTGAAACTTTGCACGGTATGTATAGGGTGTTGTGTGCTGTCACAGTGAGCTTGGGGTGGCCTTTAATAACCCCTAAGCCAAGTCTAACTCAACGAGACCTTGGATGGTCCGTTTGGAGGTAGACGGTTCGTCCACTATCCCGTGAAGGTGGACAGTGACTAGGCCAATGCTTGGCCATGGTTTTTGAGGCCAAGTAAGGTTATATGGTGCCTTGCACGACCATTCTTAAGTTTAACGGACCGTTTATTGGTTCGTGAAGTGTAATAGAAAGTCCTCAGAGAGTTCGCGTTGAAGAATTGGCTATGTGATGTGGGACGGCCAGTTGAACGGCTGGTGTGCATGTTGACAGCACTGTAGCTGCCGTTTGGGCACTGTATCTAGTTAAAAGTTCCATCTTATTAATGGTATTTTCGTGATTTAATATTTCCCTAAGCCCCCTTTTGGTCCCCTAAGGTATCATAAATCCGTAAAACATTCCCTAAACCCTCATTCATCCATTAGAACTCTCCTATACACACTCTCAAGATCCTAAGGCTCTCTTGACCTCCATTGAAGCTACCTTGTAGAATTTGGAGAAGAAGACTTGATTAGGTTTGATCTTGTGGACTAGTTGCTTGAACTAAGGTATGTGGGACT
>JBCEWC010018778.1:0-11788 GCA_038996855.1 Solanum aculeatissimum
ATACATAGAAGAATTTCTCCTCCTCTTCTGCTTTTATTCCGCATATAGTTAATTTTAGATTCAGTTTTATAACAAAATATTTTTTATACAAAGCACCAAATAATTGCTAAGAAAAGAAGGTTAAAAAAATGTAAAAACTGTAGTTGTGGGGGCTAGAACCCGCAACCTTACCAATGGAAGGTAGGCACAAAACAACCTAGGTTATGCACACTATTTGCTGAAGTAGTGTCACATGTAGTCTCTATCCGCTAATGTCCTTTTGTTTCTTAATTATATATACCTATTTAGCAATTTTTTCCCGACGAATCAGTGTCACGTGACACCCCTTCCATCTTCCTAAATTCGTTCCTGTGTATGTAATATTGCGGTTGGTGGTGATGATGGTAAACAATGACTAATAATGATGATAATTATTTTTGGTGATTGATAGTAATAGTAATTATAGTTAGGTTGATGATCATGGTCGTGGATAACGAGCAACAGGGATTGATGGTGTTTGTAATTATGTTTGAAATGTTGATTTCGGGTGGTAGGTGAAAGCAAATGGAGTAGTAGTGTAATTGGTATCTTTACATAGACATTTTAATGATATTAAAATTTCGTTACAACTCTTTAGTCATTAAGTAAATTGTAAAAGAAGAAAAATAAATGTATTTAATAATTAAAATCTTAATAATTAAGATTCAGATCTTGAAAACAAACAAGCTTAATGACTAAATATGCATTTTTGTTTCTTAAATTTTTCTTTTTTGGACAATATAAAATTAATATTTTTACCTTATATAAATCTTACTTGGTAATGATAAATAAAATTTAAAAATAAAAAATATGAAAGAAAGAGGTTCAATTTTTTTTATTAGCCTTTTAACTTTTCTATATTAAATACTTATCATTTAGATATATAGAACACTTTTACATCATTTGTTATTATTTTATTTTTTTTTTATTTTTTTATATATATAGTTTTATTGATTGACACAAGACACACGTGCGAAACACGTATTTTAGACTAGTACTATATTAAAAGTGTGAAGACCCTTCGAAATGTTGTTTGAACTTTTTGTCCTTCATTAAAAGACTTCTCTTTAGATAAAATCGTCTTTTCCTTCAATTATTATATTATTAGTTTGAATAATATTAAATATTGATTTATGATAAATATAGTAAAAAAGAGAAGATTTTTTTTATTATATAGTTAAATTTTGAATAATCTTTTTGCAATTAAAATAGACTTGACAAAAAAAAGTTAAAAAAAGACAAAAAAAAGTTTTTTAAAAGTCTCCAAAAAAATAGGCAAAATAATAGTAAAAAAAAAAATCAAAAATACGTTAAATAAAATATAGCCCAAAAAAGTCCCCGCAAAAGTTTTCTACAAAAAAAGTTTCAAAATATTGAAGAATTTTTTTTAAAAAAAAATCTAAAAAAAAGGCAAAATAATAGTAAAAAAAGACAGAAAAACGTCTTCAATAAATATAGTCAAAAGAAGTCCCAAAAATAGCAAAAGTTTTCTATAAAAAAGCCTATTAAAATAGACAAAAGTTTTCTCCTAACATTTGATTCCTAAGTTTATGGGGCATACAATTAATATAGTACTGTATTTGAAAAATTAATAAGAATAATTAATTGTCTTGCTTATGTGTTTCTTTCTTCTTTTCTTTTTGATTCTTTGTATTTTTCTTTCAAAGATGAAACATGTAGTATTAGATTAATAGTAGTATAAATTATAATATACTTATTAATATGGGTTACACGCGCAAAGCGCGTACCCAGAAACTAGTATTATATTAAAAGCGTGAAGGTCTTTAGAAATGTTATTTAAACTTTTTGCCTTCATTAAAATACCATGTTTTAGACAAAATCACCTTTTTCACTATTTTTCTTAATGTATTATTTAGTTTCAAGATTCACTATTGAATTATAATTTCTTTACATTTTGAATTCATTCTTGATTTAAGACTATTTTATATAAATAATTATCTAGGCTATGAAAGAAAAAAAATATTAGTATTATTTTTCTAATACTTAAAATTTTGAGATTAATTAAAATTTTAATTATCAAATATTTTATTAATAAAAGTATGTAATATAACAAATTTAAAAAGAAAAAAAGGAATTACAATTATATTGAATTGTTAAGCTACTTCTTTCATATTTAGGAGTTTTTTTCTTAAATTAATTTTAACTAATTAATTATTTAACTCTTAACTATTCAACTTTAAATTATTATTTTATGTATTCATAAACTATTAACGTATCTCTATATTATAAGTAATTAAATTGATTTTTTCAATTTTATCCATTCATAATAAATTAAACTATTGCATTAAATTAATAATATTCATTTAATTTTATGTATATAAATATTATATTTATTTTAATATAACTTTTAAATTAACATAATAAATACGTGCCAAACACGTACACTAATAAATTTTTGCTCATGATTTTCCTTTAAAATCCGTCTTTTAAAATACAGATCGAAAGCAGTGGTGTCATGAAAATTTGAGTTCAAAATTAGGTAAGTCAGTGGATTGTTTTTTGATACCAGTGTCTCTTACAAAAGACATCTCGCCCACAGAATGAGTCCATAAAGAACACGTCAGTCAAGTTTACAAATAACGTAGCTAAAGGGGCTTCCGTCAGCAGAGAGCGCCCACCTATTGGGAAAAAAAAAGGTGTCTAAGTCAACACGACGTCATCTTGCAATTAAGTCCATCACTCCATGTGATTGTGCCCATTTTCTATACTATTTTCCCCATAATGCCAATATTACCCCTATACCTTTCCACTATTCCCTGCCTTGCCCTGCCACGCGCCCTATTTGCGTATTCTCCTCTTCTTACTTCCTTTTCTTTCTCTTAATCCACTATATTTAATTGAAGGAAAATACTTCACTTTTTCAATTTTATTTATTTGATTTAAGTTGACCACGAGATTTCATAATCATCTAAAAAATATTAAAAATTTGTCAAGTAACAAAAAAATGCTTTTAAAATGAACTACAAATGACTTGTTTGTCTAAACTTAAACATATACTCCTTTTATTTTAATTTATTTATTTTATTAATGATTTAATACAAAAAATTTAAAAATACATTAGAATTTTGCATTCCTAAATTTAAAATTCATAAAATATATTAAAATATTTTCAATTTTATTATTCTAAATTAAATATGCCATGTTAAAATTTTAAATTAAAAATTATCAAACACTAAAAGAGATTTTTTAAAATAAATTTTAAAAAATAATATTCAGATTTATTTTACGATGAAGGAAACTCTTATATTTATAAGAAAAATCCTTACACTTATAAGGAAACAACTGATTTGATTTTCATTGATTTGATTTTCAAGTAGGATTTCTAACTATTAAAGGAAACTAAATAATAGACATTCAATACAAGTTAAACATGTTTATAACAAAAATTATATTTTAAATTTAAAAATAATTAATTATTGCTTATTTCTAATTTACTTTTAAAATAATAATATATTTAAATATAAATATTATTTTATGAATTATAAAAGTATAATTAATTGTTATAAAAATTCATATTATTTGACCCATGCTAATTAATAGTAGTCCTCATGTAAGAAGAGCCAAATCTCCCTTGAACTCTGAAAATATTGTTTATAGTTTAATAAAAGAAAAAAAAACCAAAAGTAATGTAAAAAAAGAAGAAAGAGATGATTGAGTTCTTTCTCTTTTGTCGTCTAGTAGCACCTCATACTCACTTCCCCTCCTCGCGAGTCACACGAGATTCTCACATAACCTCCCATCCAAGAGTAGGGGGGAAGGGGCCCCGGGTGGTGGTGGCAATCCCTATAAACACAGCATAACTTACGTAGTATGTTACTTTGTGATGTAACATTATTTGCCACCTTCCCATTTATATAATCTCTCTTCCCCCTTTCTCCCTAAATCAATCCTTCTTTTAATTCTCCTCTTCCTTTATCCTCCTTGTTCATTATGAGAGGCAACAACTTCTACGGCGAAGGTGGCGTGCGGCTGGAATTGACCCCGACGACCAATTCGCCGCTCGCCATCGACGTGACAGAGTCGACGGAGATGAGAATTCAACGTCTTATCTCCGAAAACCCTGTCGTAATCTTCACGCGTTCGTCTTGTTGCATGTGCCACGTCATGAAGAAATTGCTATCTGCTATAGGTGTTTACCCAACTGTAATTGAGCTAGAGGAGGAAGAGATCGCTTCTCTCCCGACTTCCGGTGATGATCATCAGACTGTTCCCGCTGCCGCCGACCAAGCGCCGGCGGTGTTCATTGGAGGGACACGTGTCGGTGGACTAGAGAGCCTTGTTGCACTTCACTTGAGTGGTCGCCTTGTTCCTAGGCTTGTGGAAGTCGGTGTCATCACTCATGTGGTATTGTAGAATTTCCATGCTTTTTTATATATATATTAGATTAAATTAATCTGTACTAATTAATTCAATTGTCAAGAATTAAAAAGAAAAAAAAATCCCTTAGGAAAAGAAAATAATTTAAGACCGGTAGTAGTAGTTGTTTCCATCTTTAGTTAATTACTCCATTAGCTTTGATAATTATTCTGTTTTTCGTGCAGTATCAATTAAGTGTTAATTAAATAATACTTAATCTTCTCTGTATTTTAAAGACTAAAGAAAGTGTGTTGCTTTTTTTTTTTCCCTTTTTCTTTACCCTATTTGGGGATTTAATTTACTTCTCCTCAAACTAATCGAAATGTCAAAATGACTAAATGGGACAGCTATTAAATAGTATTTCCAGTTTAAGTAGTCTTATTAAGTGCACTGAATATCCCTACCATTGAGGAAGAATATTCTTGAATTATTTAACAATTAATTACAACTGTTAAACAAAATATTCAATCACTTACCACAACTTTGGGATCAACGTTCTCTTTTTTCAAATTGTCTAATTTTGACCGATTAATTAATCAAGAAGAAATCTTGACGTAAGCCATTTGCTGAAAATTACCAAGGAAGAATGATAATAAATTATATTTCATAAGCAGAGGAAGAGAGAAGTGTGAAAAAGAAAGAAGAATAAAAGTGCAAATGAATCTTGACAGAATTGAAAGATGCATAGGGGTAGTAGAAGAAAGAAAGAAAGGAAAAGAAAGAAAAGGGGAACTTTCAAAATTATTGGTGGGCAAAAAAAGAAAGAAAGAGAGAGAAGAAAAGAACAAAGCAAACCAAAGTAAAGCAGCAGGTGCTTTGGTTGGCTTTGCTGCTTCCACCCTTCAAGTATTTCGAAAAGTTATTTAAGATCTGTTTGGTCATGACATTTTTTAGTGTACTTAAAAGTTAGCGGTAATCATAAAATTTTTAAATTGTATTTGGAATTATCTTATTTTCTCTTTCACCCTTTTTTGAAAAACAAATTTATTGAAAACCAATCTTGAAAATGAATTAGGGAACAACCAAAATGACATAAATGCATTGCTTTAAAAGATTCTACGTCTCTTGTTGTCGTTGTCGTCATTGGGTGGCAAGCGTCATTTCTCTTGTATTACTTTGTTTTCTTTACTTATTTGTGATCAAATTTTGCATCCATATTTTTGTGTGGCGATAGATCTAAAACACATTAATCATTCTGTTTTAATTTATTTTTCTGTTTACAATTTAATATGGAGTTTATTAAAGTAAAAATACTTTTAAATTTTATAATTTTAAATTAAATATATATATAAAATATATTAAAATGTCCTTAATCTTATAACATTAAACACGTAAGATTAAAATTAATGAATCATAACAAAGAGAAAGAGACATTTTACTTACTGAAAAAAAACTAAGATATAATATGGAGTTTATCAAAGTAAAAATACTTTTAAATTTTATAATTTTAAATTAAATATATAAAAAATATATTAAAATATCTTTAATCTTATAATATTAAACACGTCTGATTAGAGTTAAAGAATCATAAAAAACGAGAAAGAGACATTTTACTTATTGAAAAAGAAACTAAGATAAATAAATTAAATTTTATAATTTTTGAGTTAAGTAAACGTGTTATGGAATATCTATTCGACTTTACACCTACTTTTTATATCTAATGAAATTCAGAATATAACTAACACAGGGCAACACTAGATGAAAACTACAATTTACCAATCGATCGAACTCGTAGTAAAAAAAAATTAAAATCGAATATAAACAGTTTCAAGGCAATCAATGGAATTTTTGACTAAAATAAAGCCATTATTTAATTCAATTCATCATAATAATATATTTTTTAAAATTTTGACAAAATTAGTATAAACGAATTTCTTAGTAACGTTTTAGGCTATATTTTATTTAACGATGTTAACTCAAGAAATGTTACAGTGAGTAACATTTTTAGCATAATACGTGTTTCATAGTAACGTTTTATAATACGTTACTCTGAAACATGTTTTACACCTGAGTAACATTTCTTAAGAATTCAATCACGGATCATTGAATTTTGTAAATATAGAATCGAATCATGCAAATTCAGCTATAATACATCTTAACAGTAACGTTTTAACTTTAAAAATGGCAAGTTGATTGAAAAAATTGCAGCTTATTAATGAGAGCGTGACATCGAAGGAAACAAATAATCAACAACAACATGATGAATAATCATATTTCAACATTATTGTCGAGATTGCGAAAGACAAGGTAGAAACAATATGCTTTCATCAAAGCAGAACTACGGTAATTGAAAAAAATCAGTCTAATTGTGGTGTTCTGTATGTTTTTCTCAATATAGAAAGATCAGAACATACTACAACTATAGAGGTCAGTTTGTGAATTCGCCAAACGTCACTATTAATAATATTTCGAAGTTAAAACAACTATCAAAACATCTTTTAAGTTAAAATGTTAACATCATTAATATTTTATAACTAAATTTGCATACTTTCTGATTGAATTCTTAAGAAACGTTACTGTGAGTAACGTTTTTAGCATAATACGTCTTTCAGAGTAACGTATGCTAAAAACGTTACTCACAGTAATGTTTCTTAAATTAACACCATTAAATAAAATGTAATCTAAAATGTTACTGAGAAATACGTTTATATTAGTTTAGTAAATTTTTTTAAAAATATATTATTTTAATAAATTAATTTAAATAATAACTTACTTTGATAAAAAATTTCAATCAAGAACAAATTATTCATTCAAAAAGGGTCCAAATGCATAGAATAAGTAAAAAAATAAGATATCTCGAATGCGTGGTATCTAAACGATGATATGTAGGATTTATTTACTGTGTTATCATTTATTTATGAAAATATTTTCTCTGTGTGTTCTTTTTTCTTTTATTTTTATCCAATTTTCACGTGGGATCGAAGCTGTTCTCTTCCCTTTTTTAAATGTTAAAACAAAATTCATGGTCGTGAATATTACTCCCTTTATATAATTTATTTTTTTGATTTTGACTAAACACAATATTTCAAAAAAGTAAAATTTTAAAGATAAACCTAAATAATTTTCACTTTTTGAGTTTCATATCTTAATTATTTTGATTTTAAATTTTATACCTAAATTATCACTCATTAATTTGAAAAACGCATCTCAATGTTATGTAATGCACTCTCTTTTATTTAAAACAATTATGCTACATGACACTCTACATGAATAAAATATTTCACCTAAATTAAATAAACTATTAGTATTAGTTAAAAATTAAAGTTTAAAATATCACTATCCCCTCAAAAATTATTTTTTACGAATATAATTTAAAATATTATTCTTACCTCACTCCATCCATCCCCATGTCAATGCCCTCACCCACTCACAATGTTATTCTTTTTTTGAAAAAAAATAAATTCTTTTATAGTTTTTCTTTTTTAAAAATGTCTTGCTTCAATCCCCCCTCCCCCCCCCCCCCCCACTCTTCATTAGAAGAAATATGGAGAAATTCAAAGCTTTGAAGCGTGAAGGATCACTATATTTTAAGAGTAATTGCTTGTATATAGTTTTAGGATTAACAAACAATGTTCTATAAGAATACAAGAAAGCCTAAAAAATATATGTAATTGAATATGCTAATAGGGAACTCATCGTATTTATTTGTAACAATCCAAAAATTTTCGAACCTTGTAATATTATTTTGGGACCGATCTGAACCTATCTTGGTTAGATTTTGAGTTTTTTCGAGTCTCTCTTGTATGACCGTCTTGGAAGAAATCGTATTGGTTAAGGTTTGCTTGATGTCTTATAGGAGTACTGAATTTTAAATGGCCATATATCTTGGTATGGGATGAATTGTGTGGGCCACGACCTATCAAATTGAAGCTCTTTGAGTTATCTTCCCAACACACTTGGTTTCACTGAATTCAGAATCCGTATGTAGAAGTTATGGCCCTTACGGTGGGGCTGCCTGCACAGGGTTGCATTCTAGAAAAGGGAAGAGGGATTTTGGCTAAGGCACTGCCTCACGGCAGGCTCATGGACCGTGTGTGGCCTCATGGTCTGTGAGGCGGGCCGTGTGGCCTCTCACGAAGCATGGTGAAGTGTTTCAGAATGGCCTTGGCCTACGGATCGATTCTATGTATAAGGTTAACATTTCAGAAATAGCGTCGTCTTGAAAGTGGGGTTCACGGGCCGCGTGGAGGCTCAAGGACCGTGAACCCGTCCGTGTGGTGTACCATCCAGCAGCCAAGGCTCCGAGCCAAGAGAGGCTCCATGGACCACCTCACGGTCCGTGTGAAGCCTTACGGTTCGTGTAACTAGCCGTATGGTTGCGAGAAGAGAATTTTTCTAAGTATGAAATGTTCGTGGGAAGAGTTGGTTCCAAGTGTAGCTTTACGGAAGAGGCTCCCAGACCGTATGGGACTTCACAGTCTGTGTAGTTGACCGTATGGGTGATGTTTCAAATTTTCCTATCCGTTGCGAAGTTGGTGCTCATTTTCAAGTGAAGCCTCACGGCAGGGCTCACGGACCGTGAGCCACTACATGGTCCGTGTAGTCTACTTCGGGAGTGACAATTTTTAGTTTTCTTCCTCATTTCATTAATGATTTAATGGTAATTTTTAACTAATTCTAAGGTCGTTTTAGTATTTGTAAACTCTCCTAAACTCCTGATTTAGCCCTATTCACTCTCATTCAATTCAAATCCTCTCAATTTCTCTCAAAGTTCCATTGAAGGCTTGCTTGGGAATCAAGGGAAGACTCAATTCTTCATCAAATTCTTCTTGTTCTTCTTGATTGATCAAGGTATGTGGGATTGATTCATGGTTCTCCTTTCAACCATGAAGACCAAAAACTTTTCTTTTTTTAAGTTTGATGAATTTTGCTCTCTTTGAAATTGAGTCTTTTAATTTATGAATGATTTAATTCAATTGAGTTGTGGGCTGTATTTAATTGTTAATTTCAAAGTGAATTAAGCTCTTAATTGTTGAATTCCATTGATTTTATAAAGATTCAAAAGTACATGTCCCCTTTGTTCTTCAATTCAAGCATGGGTAGTTTGGATTATGTTTTTAATTGATGATTTCACTATGCTTTGAGCATGAATCTATTTCCATTATGATGATTTAAATGTTGATATCAATTACCCATGCTATTCAATGATCATTCATGCATTGCATTCATGAGCATGGAGGCTTGACTTGACGAAACTCTTGATATGGGCTTGACCCACTTGACTTGATCTTGGTAAGACATGAGATTTGACTAGAATGTGATCATATCTTGTCTTGATATGGCTCTTTAAGAATCTTGGGTGTTTACACCATATTGTATATGTTAGAATGAGCTACTCCTACGCATTGACCTTTGGATTTGATTCTTGAATCTCTTTTTTGGATTTTTAGCCTAATTATGGAAAGACTTGAAGTACAATTTGGTTTTTTAGCCCAACATTGCATTGTATGGATTTGAAGTATTGAACCTCCATTTTGAAAGCTTGTATACGTATATGTATTCTCGTGGGATGAGACTTAGTACCGAGGGATTGGAGTCGGGGTGGACTATCTCCAAAGGTCCATACTCCTTTCCATCAAACCATGTGCCAACATGAGATTTCTCCCAAGATGGGATGACTTGTTTTATACCCCCTATTTAGGGTGGCTTGGGATCTACCTGACAAGTAGTCCAATTCCAAGTAGTAGCTTGCTTGGTCTCCCTTATTGTCGGTTGAGGTCACATCCCTGCTATGAATATGTAGGTTTGCATTCATGCATCATGGCACCTCATGGAATATTGGTATAATATTTTTCCTTGATTATATATATTCCTTCCTTACATATATGTGCCCTTACCATCTAGCTTTGTAGTAGGTTCATGTTCATGAGCATGACATACCCACATACTTAGTGCATATATGTGCTAACCCATACTCTTTGTCTACATGATCTAACTATGTAGTGATCGGAGATGACATTCATCCACCGTTGGATGCTTAGTTGAGATCTCAGACTTGTTGCTTGTGGTGAGCCCTATACTCCAAGGGCAAAACCCACCTCCTTCTAGCTTATATTCTATTATATCTTATCTATTTTGAGGGTGAGCCTGGGTTATGTTGAGGCCCCATCTTATTCTATGTAGATGCATTATTGGACATATCAGATTCTATTGTACGCCGTACTATGTGCTTATTTGAGATGATATGACTATTTACGTTTGCTATGATTACTTATGTTTCGATTATTCTTTGCTTATGCTATTGTAATTGGTTGGATGGGAATGTGCCTATGTGGAAAGTCCCTAGCCCCTTCTTTCCCCCATAACTTGAGTCATACTTACCCGCCCCTTAGAAAGTATTTGCTATGTGCTATGTGATTCATGCTTATCCCATTCCTGACGACATATCCATAGCTTGAGTCCAAAGCCCCGGAATCCCTTAGACTTATGTGTTACTTATTGTATTGCGCGCTTCTGAACCAATGATGTGTGCGATGATGCTTGGATGGATTGATCGAGAACTCTCGAGTTCTCTTTCGCCATGTCACGTCTAGGCCCTACTCTCGGATCGTGACATTATTGGGTCTGTTGGGAGACTTTTAAAAAGAATCATTCCTTTATTGAACAAACTCAACCTCTTTATTTAATTAAATTTTAAATATTAATTTAAATTTTAAATTAAAAAATTGATTAAAATAAATTATGAAAATAAAGTATTAACTTAATTTAAGATCTAACCCGACCCTAGACTAAGACCAAGACCAAGACCAAGTGGGTCTTCTCCCATTGATGTGGGAGTCACTTCTTTATTACAAACTATTTGTCACAACCCAAACCTAGGGCCTAGCCGTGACACGGCGAATGTGACACCCGAAGGCGCCCCATCCAAGCTTTTTGTTCATATCATAAGCATACATAAGGTAAAGTGATATGCCGGCAAAACACGACACATTTGATGCTTTAAACTTGGAATTTTGTGTGCTCTCTGGCGATTTTTAGTGGATTTGAGTTATGTTTTGTGTTGTTTTTATAGGATTACAGGATTCAGGGAGTTTTTGTGAAGATTGCTGGTTTTGCAAATATTTGGTCATTTACGAGACCACCTACAGGCCGTGGTTTGATCACGAGCCGTAGATGGTGCTCGTGGTTTTGATCTAGAGATTTCCTAAAGATGGAAGGATGCTCAACAAGATGGGTTGTAGTCCATTTCACGACCTATAGACCTATTCGTGGTATGAGAAATAGAAAATCAGAAGGACCTATGTACGATGAAGGCCACAACTCGTAGTCCAATCCACATTCAATCCAAGAGTAGTTCATGAGAAATTCAAGTCAACTCCACCTTTAAAACATCATTTAGACAATACCCATGCATAAATCAAGAGTACAAGGGACATGCATAACTTGATCATCA
>JBCEWC010018779.1:0-11788 GCA_038996855.1 Solanum aculeatissimum
AAAATGCACTACACAATTGAAAATATTACTTTCCAATATAATGCATACTCCACTAGGAGGAAAAGTAATCTTTAGAAGAGGAATATTGCATTACTTTTCATTAAGAACTAATGGATGAAAATTAGGTATAAATTAGACTAAACAATAATTAAATAATAATTTTGGGGTTGTTACACTTCCTTACCCTCAATTGATGATAGCCAGGCCAGAATTAATTGTGAAGAAGTGATTGGCCCCTAGTAACTGATCGAACAAATCATTTATCCTCGGTAGTGGATATTTGTTTTTTATAGTAACCTTATTCAGTTGTCGATAATCTATACAGATTTAAAGTGATCCATCCTTCTTTCACACAAATAACACAAGAGCACCCCATGATGAAATGTTTGGCCTAATAAAACCCTTTTCTCAAAAAGTCTTTTAACTTTTCTTTTAACTCTACATATAATATGGAGGGATTTAGATAGGTTGGGTATCAAGGAAGAGATTTATACCAATACTTTCCTTTCAGGAGGAATACCAGGTAGGTCTTCGGGAAAGACATCAGAAAACTTCATTCATAATGGGAATCGACTTAAGAGTGGGAGCATTGGAATTGACATCCCTAACTCTCATAATATGGTAGATACACTCTTTGAAAATAAACCGACCTTTAAGTGTTGAGTCACTACCCTTCCATTCAAGAATTGGATCATTAAGAAATTAGACCATGACCCTACGAGTCCTACAGTCTATGGAGTCATATGAAGCATGTAACAAATCCATAACAAGAATGACATTGAAGTTGACCATATCAAGGTCAATAAAATCACAAGGAATAACTTCATGTAAAATTGACACGGGACAATCTCGATAGACTCTTTTGGCTATAATCGACTCACCAATGAGAGTATAAACTGAGAAGGGCTCTAATAAGATTTCAAGACACATCAAATCTAGTAGCTAGGAGTGGAGTGTCAAATGAAAAATTAGCACTTGGATCTAGTAATGCATACAGATCAAAGTTAAAGACCTTCAATATACTGGTAACCAGATTTGGAGCCTCCTCTACTTCTTGCCTAGCAGGAAGGGCATAGAATCAATTGTTGTGTTGTGCGCCACCTTGTGCCTTCTGTTGCCCTTGACCTCCTAAAGTAATCTGTCCTTGAAGACGATTTTTGGACCCTTATTTTCCCTACTTGGACACTCAAATAGTTTGTGGCTCATCTTACCACACCCATAGCAAGCACTGAAACCTATTAAAAACCTTTTTCCATGGTTTTTTCCACAAGTAGAGCACTTCAAAAAACTTTGACCACTACTACCTTGACCCTTAGGGTATAGTACTCTATCCCTGTCAAACCTCTAATTTGGAGCTTGAGATAACCCCTGACCTTGAAACCTTTGGCCTGTTGAAACAATCACTTCTACCACTCAGACTAGCATTAGAGAACCCACCTTCAACTCGGACCATCTTAGAATCTTTTATCCTTCTCTCCTTGAGCTTCTCACTCTCAATTTGCTCGGTATAAGTCATGAGCCAAGAGATGTCCATCTCTATTACTAGAATAGCAATTCGACATTCTTTGACAACCAAGTTGGACACCCCTGATATGAACTTTCTCATTTTAGTATAGGAATCAACAACCAAGGAATGAGCATATCTGGATAGCTTAGGGAACTTGAGGGCATACTCTTCTACACTCATGTTTTCCTTTTTGAGGTTGATAAACTCCATCATCTGCGCTTCCCTAAGCTCAAGTCAAAAGAAGCAGTCAATAAATGCAAGCTTGGAGACTTCCCAGCCAATCAAACCTTCATCCATCCTTTCAAACTTCCATTAAGTGAACCACATTTGTACCACTCCCTTGAGTTAATAAGCTACCAACTCTGCCTTTTCTTCTAAAAACGCTCCCATAATGGCCAACATTTTATACACTTCATCAATAAACTCTCGAGCATCCTCATCCACCTTCAAACAATAAAACTCAGGAGGGTTCATTCGAGCAAAATCTCTCACCTTGGATGCCAAGGTAGGCACATGAGGAGGAGGAGCAACCACACCTTGGTCAGCCTGATTTGTCACAACTTGGGCCAACATTGCAAAAGTAGTTGAAAGCTCTACATGAGTCACTTGTTTTCTCAAAGGGTCATGAGGAGCTTGATCCTCGTCAACACAAACATCTCTTGGCTCGGATACTCTCCTTGGAGACATTTTTATGAGAAGTGCAAAGAAAATTGTTGGAATTTAGAAGTCTTAGAACACGTTCTACAACATGAAATGAATCACAAAAGAAGTGAAGATTCCTAAAACACCTCATAGCTTCTTATTAATAGATGTGGCACGCATCACACCCATGAACAAGATTCTACTTGACGCGGCATGTTGGACTCCCTAGGACACTTCAAAATTTTATGCTCTAATACCAAGTTTGTCATGATCCAAGTTAGGCCTAGGTGTGACACAATGAATGAGATCCCCGAGGGAACTCCAAACTAGCCTTCTTAACATATCATAAGCATTCATAGGAAATTAGTAATACACAAAAGCGTAAGGTAAGACATAAACATAAAGCAAATGGATAAAGCATAAAAAGTACTAAAGACATGGATCCATACATCATGTTCAACAAGCCTCTAAGTAATACACTAGACAGGGGCTAAGACATGTCTCTAGTTAACCTTCAAGAAAAATAAAAAGATAGTCTAAAAAAACCTCAAACATAACATATAAGCTAGAAGCTAGAAGGTTTCTTCCCCAAAGCATGAGGACTCACCCAAACAGTCTATGAAGCAATCTGGATCTAACCATGAGGATTGGAAGGAAGGTAGTCACCTGTCCCTACATTGTGAAATAATGTAGGCATAAAGTATACGTTAGTACATTTGAATGAGCTAACGCATGCAATACAATAATATACATGTGATACAATGCTAAGTAGTACATGAGCAAGGGAATAAATAGAACGAGAATAAAGGAAATAAGTAATATACCAATATGACATGGATGGAGTGATGCATGAAACATAAATAGTCATACATATGTGGGATGTCATCATAACCGACAATAAGATCATTCGAGTTATAACATGAAATCTCAATGTTGCCCCTGCATTAGAAAAAGAGAAGTCTATTTGTCAAGATAGAACTCTATCCCACTATGTGGGTGTCATGAGCTATGTAGATTCACTATCAAAACATATTGGTAATCATAAATCCTATGACGCCACATAGTTGTGGGACAATAGGATTTGCTATTGACGGGCCATGCCTCAACTAACGGGTGAGCCTCAATCCTAGATGCTCTCGGTGCTAAGTCAACATCCCACAAAATACATAATATAGGCATAAGTCATAATTCATAATTCATACTTCATACTTGTCACATAATCATAAGCTTGATTATCATCTCATAATTCGTAACTCAAGCATAGCAGTAGGCCATTTCATGTCTAGTGTAAAGTGGGAAGTGCCTCCCATCATCAGTGCACCATTCATAATATTGTGTAAAGTGGGAGGTGTGCTTCTATCATCAATACACCATTCATAACATAGTTGGTTCCTAGGTCACCTCTTAGGATCCTAAGTTTCCCTGAGGGATCTTACGTCACTGTCAAAGATCCTAAATCCCCTATTCATCAACTTGCTTGAAGTCTTGTACATGTATAATCATGATCATGTTTTGAAAGGTAGCATGATAACATGGTTTCACATTCAACCAGCTTAAAATTATGAAATTAAGATAGATTCATGTACAATCATGCAATTGGAGATCATTTGAATCACAATTGAAGGAACCCAATCATAATTTTCATAAACTTAATAGCATACTTAAGAAAATCTATGTAGGTCATGTAATCCATGTAATTTGAAGTAATTCATGCATATTTGAATATATAAACGTAATCTACATCATAATATAAACATTTAAAACCATGGTCATGAAAACCCTTATTGTACATGCTTAAAATTAATGAAGATGAAAAAATAAGTTAGGCACCATAGATGAAAGGTACCCACGAATGAAAATTCAAATACCTTGATGAAGAATTTTAAGGAACTTGGATGAAGTAAGCTTGAACTTGCTAGGTCTTCAATGAATTCTTATATTGGGGTAAAGAGGAGACCTTGAGAGTGAACTTTGAAGAGTGAACTTGTGATTTAGGTTTTAAGTGTGACTGGAAGATTTATAATGGTTTTACTTCTGACCAATACTCCCCCTATGGTTTAGAAAGCATAAAAAGGCTATTTTGCCTTTCGAGCTTTCTTATTCGATTGAGCATAGAGGCCTCCATACTTTCATTTCTTCTTATGAAAAAAGGTTCCTCCTTTCTTGCCCAACTATTTCGGGTAGAGGAAAATTGAGACCCTGCGATGGGGCTTCAGGTAGAGCATTGATCCCATTTTCTATGAGCGAATGAGTCCATACATACTTATTTATCATTAGAAAGACCTATACGTAATAATTTGAGTTTATTCATTTTGTCTTTCTTTATGAGTTTTTAGAATCTATGGATAAAATAAAAGAATTCTCCTTCTTCATCATCAATCGAATCATTGTCCGCGACCCAGGATTCTATTTTCTCATCATCCAATCCCCGTTCACACGGTTTGAGAAATCAAAATAAGAGGCTCAAACCATTTCTTTTGACTCTTTTTCAAATTCAATAAATATTTTATATTTCCTTGAAAAGGGAGCTCAACCTACAGAAACTGTTTAGGATATTTTAAAGAAGGCAGAGGTTTTTAAGGAACTTCGTCCTACGAAATCAATTAAGGAAATACCAAAAAGGGGATAGTGATTTTCTACAATCCTTGGAAAAGAAAAAAACAGATAGGACAAAGGTCTTCTCTTTCCGTCCGCTCTACCCCTACTTAAACATAAGAATCACCCCTGGATGGACCCTTCCAAGAAGGCCTACTACGATTGTTGTGAGCACCAAGAGTCGTGGTGTACAAGGGTGGCTTGGCCTAGAAGGGGTACCCTCTATGAGGTCGACATGGTGGGCACCACGGCTCTTGAAGAGTACCGTGGTGGGTCATCCACCCAAGGCTTCCACCACGCCTGCCCACCGCAGCTCATGGTGTGCACCAAGACTAGTGTTGGGTTCAGTGGTGAGTACTTGGTCAAATTTTCTAGAATTTTCACTTCTTTGGTCTTGGGTCCCACTTTTAACTCTCGGAGCCTTACATTAGTATTTTACCAAATTCATTTGTTATCCAACTCTCTTTTTTCCATATAAAATATGAGTGGCTTGAATTATTATCCCTTTTATGTTGATCCATTTTTAACTCGTCCAAATTTAACTCAACTCGCCCATTTGCTACCACTAGGAAAGAGTTATATATATTATAAATCAAGACACAATATAGTAGTGTCAAGTCCTATCGATGAGGTGCAACTTGTGAAATTCTTGGTCCACTTCTTGCTTCTAAGGCAAGAGTTATAAAGCATATCATAAATTAAGACATAATGTAGTAGTGTTAAGTCTTGCCCATGGGGCTTAACTTATTATTTTGAAGTCATTGGGCTAAGAGGCAAGAATAATATAAAATATATAATAAATCAATATACAATGAAATAGTGTCAAGTCTTGCCCATGAGGTGTAACTTATAAAGTTCTTAGTCTATGTTTTGCCTCTAAAGCAAGAGTTATAGAGCATCTGATAAATCAATACATAATGTGATAGTGTCAAACCTTGTTCATAGGGCTTAACTTGTTGTTTGGAAGTCCTTGGAATAACAAGTTTTACCTTTAGAGCAATGGTTATAAAGTATCTCATAAATCAACACATGATGTGACATTATCAAGTTTTTCCCTTGAGGCTTAACTTGTTGTTTTGAAGTTCTTGCTTTTTCTCTGTCTGTCTTTCTCTCTCTCTCTCTCTCTCTCTCTCTATATATATATATATATATATATATATATATATAGAGAGAGAGAGAGAGAGAGAGAGAGAAAGACAGACAGAGAAAAAGCAAGAACTTCAAAACAACAAGTTAAGCCTCAAGGGAAAAACTTGATAATGTCACATCATGTGTTGATTTATGAGATACTTTATAACCATTGCTCTAAAGGTAAAACTTGTTATTCCAAGGACTTCCAAACAACAAGTTAAGCCCTATGAACAAGGTTTGACACTATCACATTATGTATTGATTTATCAGATGCTCTATAACTCTTGCTTTAGAGGCAAAACATAGACTAAGAACTTTATAAGTTACACCTCATGGGCAAGACTTGACACTATTTCATTGTATATTGATTTATTATATATTTTATATTATTCTTGCCTCTTAGCCCAATGACTTCAAAATAATAAGTTAAGCCCCATGGGCAAGACTTAACACTACTACATTATGTCTTAATTTATGATATGCTTTATAACTCTTGCCTTAGAAGCAAGAAGTGGACCAAGAATTTCACAAGTTGCACCTCATCGATAGGACTTGACACTACTATATTGTGTCTTGATTTATAATATATATAACTCTTTCCTAGTGGTAGCAAATGGGCGAGTTGAGTTAAATTTGGACGAGTTAAAAATGGATCAACATAAAAGGGATAATAATTCAAGCCACTCATATTTTATATGGAAAAAAGAGAGTTGGATAACAAATGAATTTGGTAAAATACTAATGTAAGGCTCCGAGAGTTAAAAGTGGGACCCAAGACCAAAGAAGTGAAAATTCTAGAAAATTTGACCAAGTACTCACCACTGAACCCAACACTAGTCTTGGTGCACACCATGAGCTGCGGTGGGCAGGCGTGGTGGAAGCCTTGGGTGGATGACCCACCACGGTACTCTTCAAGAGCCGTGGTGCCCACCATGTCGACCTCATAGAGGGTACCCCTTCTAGGCCAAGCCACCCTTGTACACCACGACTCTTGGTGCTCACAACAATCGTAGTAGGCCTTCTTGGAAGGGTCCATCCAGGGGTGATTCTTATGTTTAAGTAGGGGTAGAGCGGACGGAAAGAGAAGACCTTTGTCCTATCTGTTTTTTTCTTTTCCAAGGATTGTAGAAAATCACTATCCCCTTTTTGGTATTTCCTTAATTGATTTCGTAGGACGAAGTTCCTTAAAAACCTCTGCCTTCTTTAAAATATCCTAAACAGTTTCTGTAGGTTGAGCTCCCTTTTCAAGGAAATATAAAATATTTATTGAATTTGAAAAAGAGTCAAAAGAAATGGTTTGAGCCTCTTATTTTGATTTCTCAAACCGTGTGAACGGGGATTGGATGATGAGAAAATAGAATCCTGGGTCGCGGACAATGATTCGATTGATGATGAAGAAGGAGAATTCTTTTATTTTATCCATAGATTCTAAAAACTCATAAAGAAAGACAAAATGAATAAACTCAAATTATTACGTATAGGTCTTTCTAATGATAAATAAGTATGTATGGACTCATTCGCTCATAGAAAATGGGATCAATGCTCTACCTGAAGCCCCATCGCAGGGTCTCAATTTTCCTCTACCCGAAATAGTTGGGCAAGAAAGGAGGAACCTTTTTTCATAAGAAGAAATGAAAGTATGGAGGCCTCTATGCTCAATCGAATAAGAAAGCTCGAAAGGCAAAATAGCCTTTTTATGCTTTCTAAACCATAGGGGGAGTATTGGTCAGAAGTAAAACCATTATAAATCTTCCAGTCACACTTAAAACCTAAATCACAAGTTCACTCTTCAAAGTTCACTCTCAAGGTCTCCTCTTTACCCCAATATAAGAATTCATTGAAGACCTAGCAAGTTCAAGCTTACTTCATCCAAGTTCCTTAAAATTCTTCATCAAGGTATTTGAATTTTCATTCGTGGGTACCTTTCATCTATGGTGCCTAACTTATTTTTTCATCTTCATTAATTTTAAGCATGTACAATAAGGGTTTTCATGACCATGGTTTTAAATGTTTATATTATGATGTAGATTACGTTTATATATTCAAATATGCATGAATTACTTCAAATTACATGGATTACATGACCTACATAGATTTTCTTAAGTATGCTATTAAGTTTATGAAAATTATGATTGGGTTCCTTCAATTGTGATTCAAATGATCTCCAATTGCATGATTGTACATGAATCTATCTTAATTTCATAATTTTAAGCTGGTTGAATGTGAAACCATGTTATCATGCTACCTTTCAAAACATGATCATGATTATACATGTACAAGACTTCAAGCAAGTTGATGAATAGGGGATTTAGGATCTTTGACAGTGACGTAAGATCCCTCAGGGAAACTTAGGATCCTAAGAGGTGACCTAGGAACCAACTATGTTATGAATGGTGTATTGATGATAGAAGCACACCTCCCACTTTACACAATATTATGAATGGTGCACTGATGATGGGAGGCACTTCCCACTTTACACTAGACATGAAATGGCCTACTGCTATGCTTGAGTTACGAATTATGAGATGATAATCAAGCTTATGATTATGTGACAAGTATGAAGTATGAATTATGAATTATGACTTATGCCTATATTATGTATTTTGTGGGATGTTGACTTAGCACCGAGAGCATCTAGGATTGAGGCTCACCCGTTAGTTGAGGCATGGCCCGTCAATAGCAAATCCTATTGTCCCACAACTATGTGGCGTCATAGGATTTATGATTACCAATATGTTTTGATAGTGAATCTACATAGCTCATGACACCCACATAGTGGGATAGAGTTCTATCTTGACAAATAGACTTCTCTTTTTCTAATGCAGGGGCAACATTGAGATTTCATGTTATAACTCGAATGATCTTATTGTCGGTTATGATGACATCCCACATATGTATGACTATTTATGTTTCATGCATCACTCCATCCATGTCATATTGGTATATTACTTATTTCCTTTATTCTCGTTCTATTTATTCCCTTGCTCATGTACTACTTAGCATTGTATCACATGTATATTATTGTATTGCATGCGTTAGCTCATTCAAATGTACTAACGTATACTTTATGCCTACATTATTTCACAATGTAGGGACAGGTGACTACCTTCCTTCCAATCCTCATGGTTAGATCCAGATTGCTTCATAGACTGTTTGGGTGAGTCCTCATGCTTTGGGGAAGAAACCTTCTAGCTTCTAGCTTATATGTTATGTTTGAGGTTTTTTTAGACTATCTTTTTATTTTTCTTGAAGGTTAACTAGAGACATGTCTTAGCCCCTGTCTAGTGTATTACTTAGAGGCTTGTTGAACATGATGTATGGATCCATGTCTTTAGTACTTTTTATGCTTTATCCATTTGCTTTATGTTTATGTCTTACCTTACGCTTTTGTGTATTACTAATTTCCTATGAATGCTTATGATATGTTAAGAAGGCTAGTTTGGAGTTCCCTCGGGGATCTCATTCATTGTGTCACACCTAGGCCTAACTTGGATCATGACAAACTTGGTATTAGAGCATAAAATTTTGAAGTGTCCTAGGGAGTCCAACATGCCGCGTCAAGTAGAATCTTGTTCATGGGTGTGATGCGTGCCACATCTATTAATAAGAAGCTATGAGGTGTTTTAGGAATCTTCACTTCTTTTGTGATTCATTTCATGTTGTAGAACGTGTTCTAAGACTTCTAAATTCCAACAATTTTCTTTGCACTTCTCATAAAAATGTCTCCAAGGAGAGTATCCGAGCCAAGAGATGTTTGTGTTGACGAGGATCAAGCTCCTCATGACCCTTTGAGAAAACAAGTGACTCATGTAGAGCTTTCAACTACTTTTGCAATGTTGGCCCAAGTTGTGACAAATCAGGCTGACCAAGGTGTGGTTGCTCCTCCTCCTCATGTGCCTACCTTGGCATCCAAGGTGAGAGATTTTGCTCGAATGAACCCTCCTGAGTTTTATTGTTTGAAGGTGGATGAGGATGCTCGAGAGTTTATTGATGAAGTGTATAAAATGTTGGCCATTATGGGAGCGTTTTTAGAAGAAAAGGCAGAGTTGGTAGCTTATTAACTCAAGGGAGTGGTACAAATGTGGTTCACTTAATGGAAGTTTGAAAGGATGGATGAAGGTTTGATTGGCTGGGAAGTCTCCAAGCTTGCATTTATTGACTGCTTCTTTTGACTTGAGCTTAGGGAAGCGCAGATGATGGAGTTTATCAACCTCAAAAAGGAAAACATGAGTGTAGAAGAGTATGCCCTCAAGTTCCCTAAGCTATCCAGATATGCTCATTCCTTGGTTGTTGATTCCTATACTAAAATGAGAAAGTTCATATCAGGGGTGTCCAACTTGGTTGTCAAAGAATGTCGAATTGCTATTCTAGTAATAGAGATGGACATCTCTTGGCTCATGACTTATACCGAGCAAATTGAGAGTGAGAAGCTCAAGGAGAGAAGGATAAAAGATTCTAAGATGGTCCGAGTTGAAGGTGGGTTCTCTAATGCTAGTCTGAGTGGTAGAAGTGATTGTTTCAACAGGCCAAAGGTTTCAAGGTCAGGGGTTATCTCAAGCTCCAAATTAGAGGTTTGACAGGGATAGAGTACTATACCCTAAGGGTCAAGGTAGTAGTGGTCAAAGTTTTTTGAAGTGCTCTACTTGTGGAAAAAACCATGGAAAAAGGTTTTTAATAGGTTTCAGTGCTTGCTATGGGTGTGGTAAGATGAGCCACAAACTATTTGAGTGTCCAAGTAGGGAAAATAAGGGTCCAAAAATCGTCTTCAAGGACAGATTACTTTAGGAGGTCAAGGGCAACAGAAGGCACAAGGTGGCGCACAACACAACAATTGATTCTATGCCCTTCCTGCTAGGCAAGAAGTAGAGGAGGCTCCAAATCTGGTTACCAGTATATTGAAGGTCTTTAACTTTGATCTGTATGCATTACTAGATCCAAGTGCTAATTTTTCATTTGACACTCCACTCCTAGCTACTAGATTTGATGTGTCTTGAAATCTTATTAGAGCCCTTCTCAGTTTATACTCTCATTGGTGAGTCGATTATAGCCAAAAGAGTCTATCGAGATTGTCCCGTGTCAATTTTACATGAAGTTATTCCTTGTGATTTTATTGACCTTGATATGGTCAACTTCAATGTCATTCTTGTTATGGATTTGTTACATGCTTCATATGACTCCATAGACTGTAGGACTCGTAGGGTCATGGTCTAATTTCTTAATGATCCAATTCTTGAATGGAAGGGTAGTGACTCAACACTTAAAGGTCGGTTTATTTTCAAAGAGTGTATCTACCATATTATGAGAGTTAGGGATGTCAATTCCAATGCTCCCACTCTTAAGTCGATTCCCATTATGAATGAAGTTTTCTGATGTCTTTCCCGAAGACCTACCTGGTATTCCTCCTGAAAGGAAAGTATTGGTATAAATCTCTTCCTTGATACCCAACCTATCTAAATCCCTCCATATTATATGTAGAGTTAAAAGAAAAGTTAAAAGACTTTTTGAGAAAAGGGTTTTATTAGGCCAAACATTTCATCATGGGGTGCTCTTGTGTTATTTGTGTGAAAGAAGGATGGATCACTTTAAATCTGTATAGATTATCGACAACTGAATAAGGTTACTATAAAAAACAAATATCCACTACCGAGGATAAATGATTTGTTCGATCAGTTACTAGGGGCCAATCACTTCTTCACAATTAATTCTGGCCTGGCTATCATCAATTGAGGGTAAGGAAGTGTAACAACCCCAAAATTATTATTTAATTATTGTTTAGTCTAATTTATACCTAATTTTCATCCATTAGTTCTTAATGAAAAGTAATGCAATATTCCTCTTCTAAAGATTACTTTTCCTCCTAGTGGAGTATGCATTATATTGGAAAGTAATATTTTCAATTGTGTAGTGCATTTT
>JBCEWC010018780.1:0-11787 GCA_038996855.1 Solanum aculeatissimum
ATATATGCCTATGAGTTTTTGAGACGAGGGTTTTCGAGAAACAGCCTCTTTACCTTTGAGGTAATGGTAAGGTCTGCGTACATTCTATCCTCCCCAGACCACACTTATGAGATTTCACTAGGTATGTTATTGTTGTTTTTCTATATATATATTGTTATTATCTAGTACGAAGTTATAGTTACTACTCCCATGTTTAGTTTTACTGGGCATAAAATTTAAAAAGAAAAAAAGAAAAAACTTTTGAATCGTATATATAATTTTAAATTTAAAATATGTATAGTTCTTTAAATTTTATAGTTTTAAATTTATTTATATAAATATTAAAATTATAAAACTTAATAAAGATAAAAAGAAACACATTTTTTAGAATATAGATAAAAAAAAAATAAGATACTTAAATTAAAATGCATACTATATAAGATTACCTAAACACAATTATGTAATTTTTCATAAAATTAAAATTGAATAAATAATTAATTTAATTTAATGTCTCAAAATATGTACGTGGTGACGTCCCATATAAATACGTGTTGATGTAGTATTTAATTCAATGTATTTATCCAGATATTTCTAGATTGATGTCTCCTTTGTTCAAACTACTCTCTTTCCTTCGTCCAACTTTACTTGACCCCTATTGACTTGGCACAGGAATTAAGAAGTAGTAAATTATAGGGGTAATTTTACCAAATCACCCTTTGAATATAATTAATACAATGTATTGAAAAATGTAATAGAGAAAAAATTATAATTAATGACAAGGGTAAATTAGGAACTAATTATAAAATTATCTCTTGATTTCATAAATTGGACAAGTATTGTTGGACATCCTAAAATAGTATAAGGGGCAAGTAAAGATGGACAGAGGGAGTATAACGTAATCACCCCAACATAATATATTAATTTTTTACATTATTAAAAATACTTTATCTCAAAATATATTTTTTGTTAACTTACTTTAAATATTCTATTATTAATTATAGTCACTTTTTAATACTTTTTAAAAAAAATTTATATTCAAAGGGTAACTGATGATAATGCTATCGTTTTATTTATTGCTTCTAGAGTAATGAGTCAAGTCAATATTAAAGTAAAAATGGATGAAGTACTTATTATCTTAAAAATTTAAGATAAAATTAATTATTTTCATAGGACCCTTGGTAGTAATTATGTTTAAAGACTATAAATACCTTAGTTGATGAAAATGCCACATTAAAATATAGCAAATATTCAAAAAAAAAAAAGTGAGTACATCTTAAAATAAATAAGAATAAAATAATTAGATATTCTTCATAATTAATATTTTTTTAAAAGAACGTATAAAAGAAAAACACGAAGATAATTTTAGATGAGGATTATCATCATAACATTTTATCTCTTCATATGAAATTTTTCTACGTGAATTTAAATTTTGTCGATCCCTATATAAATAAGGATAAAAATTGGATCACAAGATTTTTTTATTTTTTAAAAAAAAAAAACTCTGATGAATCAAATGCTAGCTATTTGGGCTCGTTGGTTGGGCCTTATAGTCCTATAGTTTGGGCTTAAACGTGCGAATTGCACAAATACCCATATTGACGGCATAGCCAAGGTTTATAAATATTTGGATTTTTTTTAGAAAGAGTGAATGGTAAAAAAAAAAAAGCCTAATTTTTTTTAATTTTTTGATTTTCATATATAAATTATTAGGTGTACGAGTTTTCTACTTGAATTATTATTAACTATTCATTAAAATACAACTCAACTATCAATTATTTCCTTTTTCTTATTGAACGATGGTGAGTTGTTAGTCACTCCCCTCTTAACAAATTATCATTAAAAATTAACTTCGATACACCAAATAGCATTTCGAAAAAAGGATGCAGTCCTTTTATTACAACTACGATCATCTTTATTCCATTAGTACAAGTGTATATATACAACATATAAATGCAAGTCCAACATGGTGGAAACATAATTTTAGTTGGATTTCCTAATTTTTTTTTTTGAATATATCAAGCAGATCCTTTATTTGTGTGCATGCTAATTTCACTTTAGGAGGTATCAGAGCGGATCTCCTTAAAGTTGTAAGACCATGCATGGAAGATAACGCCTGTCCAATATCAAAAGGTCAAGAAAGTTGATGACCAAATTAAATAGTTTTCGATAAATTGGGATTTTACAATACTACTAGAAATTATAAAATCAGCAATACAATTTAGTATTGATGATCTTCAATTATAATTGATAGTTCAAAAGTTTCTAGTTAATTGAATTTTCTAATAATCCATTATCAATTCGTAGCTAAATAAAATTAACTTGAAATTTTTCTTGTTGAATTATAAAATTTTGTCTGCCGTTAATATAATTTTTTATTTTCTTGTGGAGAAAAACAAAGTGAAATATTCCAATATATAAAAAGAATGACTCGTTATTGAGAACGGAGAAGTATAACTTTTCAATGCGGAAGATTAGAAAGTAATTGAGGGTTATATTATGTTTTTGATGGAATTAATTTTGGTGGTAATCAGGACCATTGTATATTTATATATAGTAGTATTAATTTTATTCACATAGTTTCTTACTTTTGTCATATGTTAAGTGTAATCGTGTCTTATTAATATACAAGTAGATATTTTAACTATTCAAAACTTGAACGAATAGACATATTCATCCTATATGATAATTTTGTGTCCAACGTAGTTTTCTATGGTTCAATTTTATACAAGTTTAAGTGTCTAGTCGTGCACACCTAAAGTTGAAGGATATAAATGTCAAATCGAAATCAAATTAAAAAGCATATCTATGTATTATACTAATACGAAATAGAGTAATTATAATATGATAATAAAGTATGAAAAATAGCATAAGAACATTATCAGGAGCAAAAAATCATACAATTAAGCATGAAGGATTAATAAAATAAGATGAAGGAGGCCGGGAGATGAAGTAAGAATTTCTTCAAAAAATTTTACTACCGAGGGGTTGGGGGAGTGGTATAGTGAGAGAAAGTGATGGAGTATCGAGTAAGAAAAATATTTTATATTTTATTTTATAAGTTTTTTGAAATAATAATACTTTAATATTTAACTTTAACTTGAAATAATAATACTTTAATATTTAACTTTTACTAATACTATAATATATTTTTTTTTTATCAAGATAAAATATTTTATCTATATAAAGTGTAATGTGATTTTTTTAAAAATCCAAATCGTAAACATTCCAATAATTGACCTTAAGTAGGCATGTTGAAGTGAACGTGAGGACTTAGATTTATTTTTTTAGAGTATTGGATTCATGTCAATTTCTATGATATCATTTAATTTGGTATAATTTTTTTCTGAAAAAAAAGAAAATTTGAAAATTTTATTGTCTAAATACTTTTTAAATATTTATGTACTTACAAAATATTGGGAAAGAGGCTTGCTATATTGCTTAACTTTGTTAATTAGAGTTGATATATTATTCATTATAAAAGTAACTCATATATATCCTTACCATTACAAAAAAAATCCATATATATACCTATAATTATAAAAGTGACTCAGATATGCCTTTTTTATTTAATGGAAGTGAAAAAAATAATTTAAAAAAAAAAAATCTTATTAAACTTTTAGTGTCTTAAGGTGTTAGGTTTAGTGAAAAGACATGCTATTATATCAATTGAAAGTTATAATTAATTAAATTCTCCACATCTAATTAAAAGCACTTAAAAATATTATACAAATAATTGTTCTAACAAACTCTTCAAGAAGATAAATTCTCTTCTTATTTTAGATTTGAAACAATGTGGACCACACATCCCGATCTCGAGGAAATCATTAAAAAAACTTGGGAAAATAAAATTAACATTCTAGAAGCAATCTCGACCTTCCAAACCAAAGTAACAAATTGTTGGAATCGCACAACTTTTGGAAATATTTTCTACAAAATAAGGAAAATCAACAATAGACTAGCTGGTATCCAAAAATCCCCCCACTACGGCCACAATACTTTTCTAATAAATCTAGAAGAAAGCCTTTCTAAAGAATATAATTATCTCCCGAGAATTGAGGAAGAATTTTGGAAGCTAAAATCTAGAGTCTCCTGGCTAAACGAAGGAGATGCAAACACCAGATTCTTCCACACCACAACTCCTAATAGGAGAAGACGTAACAGGATCATTGGCCTCCAACAAGAGGACGGCTCCTGGACTTTCAATCCACCTGAGATCCTAAATTCTACCTTATCATATTTTAAAATTTTATTTACCACCAGCCAAAGACAGGCAAAACAAATATCTCTAGAAAACCCTCACAAACACAACTTAGACACCAACATTGAGGACATACCATCGGAGGAAGAAATCCTTGCAACTGTTCGATCTTTTGAACCACTAAAAGCACCCGGCCCCGATGGACTACATCCATTATTCTACCAAAAATACTGGAATATAGTAGGAAGCGTCACAATTACATTATGTAAAGAAGCATTCAAAAACGGATGCATACCAAGAGAAATTAACAAAACACACCTTTGCTTAATCCCAAAACGAGTGGACGCGAGCACACTAAAAGATTACCGTCCAATAGGACTATGTAACACCACCTACAAAATTATCACAAAAATAATCACCCGTAGACTTAGACCCCATATGGATAAAATTATCGGTCCATATCAGACCAGTTTCATAAAGAACAGACAAGCATCGGATAATGCCATAATTGTCCAAGAAATAATCACACACTTCCATAAAATGAAACGTAACCAAGCCAGTATGATCCTAAAATTAGACCTAGAAAAAGCATTTGACAAAATAGAGTGGTCTTTTATCCGTTATACCCTCGGCCACTTCAAGTTGCCTCCCAAACTCACGAACCTCATCATGTCTTGCATCACAACAAGCAGCATAGCTATCCTAGTCAACGGCACCAGGACTAAATTATTTTCCCCATCAAGAGGAATACGACAGGGAGATCCCCTGTCACCCTACATATTCATCATGTGCATGGAGATGCTATCCAATAAAATCCAAAAGGAAGTAACCAATAAAAAGTGGACCCCCATACGAATCTCTCGCAAAGGCCCAAAATTTACGCACCTTTCCTTTGCAGATGATCTAACACTAATGAGTACCGCAACAAAAGAGAACAGTGAATGCATAAGAACAGTAATACGAGAATTCTGTGAAGACTCTGGGCAGTCAATAAACATATCAAAATCAAAAATAATTTTCTCCAAAAATTGTCCCGACACCCTTAAAGAGCTCATCTCTAAAGATCAGGGAATCAAAAATGGACATCACTTCGACAAATACCTAGGATTCCCCAAAACGAACGATCGAACCAACTCGGCCAGATACCATTTTATCCTAGACAACATGATGAAGAAACTGGCAGGCTGGAAAACTAAATTCCTCAACATAGCCGGTCGCACAACCCTAGCAAAAACCTATCTCAATCATATTCCCACTTATATTATGCAAACCTCCAAACTACCCACTAACATCAATAAAAAAATCGATCAAATCCAACATAATTTTGTTTGGGGGACCACGAAATAGAAAAAGAAATTACATCTTATCAAATGGGACACAGTCACCCAAAGTAAAGCTAACGGAGGGCTCGGCCTCCAACGGGCTAATATAAGGAATATTACTCTACTTACTAAACTAACATGGCGAGCAAACACACACCCAACTTCCCTATGGACGTCATTACTTCTACAAAAATATACTACAACAGGCAAACTAGAAATACACACGACAGCTCTAAATCACCATAGCAAAACTTGGAAAGACTTAATATTAGGATGGGAGGTTTGCAATAAAGGTATAGAGTGGATACTAGGAAATGGGAAATTCGCCTCTTTCTGGTTCAGTAGGTGGTTACCCAACGGAGAAACTCTGAGGGAGCAGATACAGGGGCCCCTAAAGAACGAGGAAAACCATTTAAAAGTTGGAGAGGTAATCCCAATAAATAATGGACAAAGGCAAAATATATCCTTCGATCTACCTCCAAACATCACAAGCCAAATACAAAGCACTTACATGTCCTTAGCCAAAGAAGATACGATAAACTGGAAACCTAGCACTAAAGGAATACTCACGACATCATCCGTTTACAAATTGTTAACAAATAAGGAAACTGTAAAACAAGCCTCAAATTTTGAATGGGTCTGGGCCCTACACTGTCCTAACAAGATCAAATACTTCATTTGGCAATGTCAGCATGATAGATTGCCTACAAAGAAATTTCTCCATAGGATCAGGCTAATCTCAAACAGCTTTTGTCACCTCTGCAATCAGCCAGAATCCATACAACACATTTTTTTGGCCTGCATAAAAGCCCAAAACCTCTGAAAATCTCTAATGGATAGAACAAATCAACTCAGACCAACACGGAAGCTGGCTAAGAAGTTTACAATCATTAAACATAAAGCTCCCAACCAACTTCATCTCCTGGAAAGAGGTCTTTCCTTTCTTTATATGGGGCATCTGGCTAAACAGGAACGATAACACCTATAACAGCCAAAAGAAAAATATTAATATAAAAGTAATCCTCTCTCTCCCAACAGAATTCCATCTGCTAAACAAATCACAACAAAAGAAAATTAAGCAACAACCCCTTCGTCTCAGGTGGCTCCCACCAATCAATGGATTCAAATTAAACTGTGATGATGCATACAAAAAAGAAAACGAGAAAGGAGGTACGGGTGGGGTAATCAGGAATAAAGATGGTAACTGGGAAATCGGTTACATAGGCAACCATCTAAAAGGAAACCACATGAAAGCAGAACTCCTGGCACTAATCCAAGGATTACGCATAGCCTTCGAAAGGAAGTTCCTGCCCCTAGAAATTAATACGGACTGCAACGAAGTTATCGATTTAATCACCAATGATCATCCATCTTTTACTAACATTATATTTGATTGCAGGGAGCTACTACGACTAATGGGGAACCCCCCCTTGCTACATAAGTACAGGGAATCAAATCGAATGACAGATAGACTAGCCAAGGAGGGAGCTAAAATTAGGGAAGACAATGTCTTTTTTTGTATGGAAGTTCCACCTGTGTTTACTTCGGATCTATTGGAAGCAGACAAAGAATGAACTTTTTTTGTCAGGCCACGAAAGTCGCTAAATGATTGTAATATAACTAGTAATCCCCTCCCCCCGAACAGGCAAACATCGCCACTTCGTTGTATTGATGCATATTATTAATTAATATATTCTATCTTTTCTACCCAAAAAAAAACCATGAAAGCAAAAACAATAATCTTAGACAACATAAGATTAAACCACAATTATTTAATGAAAACACAACTTATTCAAATGCAAATCAACTTACAACTTAAAGAAAAAACACCAGAACCAATAACAGAAATGATTTCAACTCCCCTCTCTAGATAAATCACAATTATTTAATGAAAAGACAACTTATTCAAATGCAAATCAACTTACAACTTAAAAGAAAAAATACGAAAACCAATAACAAAAATGATTTCAACGTCCCTCTCTAGATCGATAGCGCCCATCAACTACATCAACCCCTCTAGCCCTTGAGTGAATATAGAAGCAAAAGCATTCATTCTTGTTTCGGGCAAAGACAAACCAATCTCTAAATCTCCATTTGAGTCCTTAGACTTACTAAGGGACATCAATATACCACCATCTAGAGAAACAAACTCCCATTTTTGTGGCCTTCCCCACCCAAAATCAGCCTCATATAAATCAAACTTTGGTGATCCAGCAACAGCAAGATAACGACTTTTATCAACTATCTCAACTTCATCTAACCATTCACCACTTAACATATATTCCTTATCATTAATCTTTTTATGAATAGTTTCTCCAATCGATTCCGCTGCGATCGTAAACCCTTCACTTCCAACTAAATCAACATGCCTTATTCTTGAAATGAACCATATGATACAATTCCCAAAGTAAGATGAAGGAAGTAGAGGATCGAATCGCGATCTATAATCTACAGTACATGAGAAGTACTCCATTACATTCTCGTCTATTACTTCAGTCGCGTCCTCTGATTTTATCAAACAAGTCCATACATAACCACATGTTACAGTGTATGATGTTACATGAGTCAGGCTAGGTCTTCTGGAAGATATTAAATTCTTGAGCTTCTGAATGTCATCTCGTCTTATAATAAAAGTACCTCGAACTATGTCACTAGGAGGAGTCACAATTACATTACTCATCTCTGTCATATATTTCTTCATTTCTTCCCATAATGAATCCTTAAGTCCATGAGGGTCTTTGACAATAGACCGATCATAAAATGGAATCATAAACTCATCATTTTCGCCGTAATTGTTGAGGGAAGCCCATGCCTTTATGAATGCTACTATGGTAGATCCGTCACCAACAACATGATGGTTAATGAAACAAATAGATATGCCATAATTTGGAAAAAGTGTCACTTGAATGGCGAAAACAGGTGCATATTGGACCCCCGATACATCCTTAGGTTTCGCCAATTGAGGAACAATGGGATGAAAGTCCTTAGGGTTACGTGAATGATTATTACTAACAAGATAATCAAAATCAGTGTCACTTTCAGAAAAAGTAACAGATACTGAATCTCCTTTCACATAACGCAATTCAGGATAACTGCTCGAATCCAATGGACAAACAAAGTTTCCAGCTAGGGGTAGATAGTGTTTGAGAGTGAGGGATAGTGAATGTTTGAGAGTAGGAATAATGGTTTGAACAAAACTATTTTTGTCAATGGAGAGCTTATAGAAGAGAATCCTTGGTACATGTTGGTTATGTATCCACAAAATATCAAAGTAAGTGAGAGGGAGTGTCATCTTATCTAAAGATCCCAAAGGTGGTGCAACTTGACATTGCTCAATAACCAAAGCCATTGTTGGTTTTTTAACAAATCAGAGAAGGTTTGGCTTATAAAAGTAATACTCTCTATCCCATCTCTCCGTTCTATTTTACGTAGTATTCTTTGACTTGACATAAAATTTAATTTTAAAAAAAAAACTTTTGAACTGTATGGTCTAAAACAATTCTTAGATATTTATGTGGTAAGAATCAATTTATTAAAGATTAAAAAAATAATTTTAAATTTAAATTATTTTTAATTATAATAAGATAATATTTATTTTTAGAAGGAGAATTTTATAATGTGTTTGTCATTTTGAATAATTAAATGGGTTGCAGCGCACCCTTTTTAATAATTAATTAGTAAAAAAAGTCAAATTGCACTTAGATGAATTGAATTGATATATAAATAGAAAGTTCCAGCTAACATGAATGAATGGGACAGGAGAACTTAGGTGGTCCTTAAATATTTGATTTGGAATTTTAAAATTTTACATTTGTTTACAGTAGTCGATAGTTAAAGATAGATATCAAATATTAAATTTTTAAATTTTAGTTTGATAATGGATAAATTAAATTTTGATTCGGTACAGAATTTGATAATACTATATTAAAGTTTCAGCCAATTGTATTAATACAAAGTTAATGCTATTACTCCAATTATTTCTATAGAAAGTCACGATATGATAGAAGATCAACAAGTAAGAAATATCAAGAAAAATAAAATTGACACAGATAAAAAAATACATATATATTTGGATGATTTATGTTTAATCTTTAAATTTTTGTTTGGAGTTGTACTAATGAATAATAGACACATTGTTATATGGCTTTTATTGTGTAAATAATTTGGTAATTGAGAAATATATCGAATACCAAATGGTACTAATGTCTCATATCAATTTCAAATTCAAATACCATAATTTTAACATTTTACTCTTGAATACCATATCGAATACCAAATTACGAAAATTTTGATTAGGTTTGATGATTCAATTTTGAGTATTTTATTATGTCTAGCCTTAGGGGAAAAAAGGATAAATATAAAACCCCAAATCATAATATTCGGAAAAAAATTATTTCGTACCAATTCAAAATTAACTAAATAAATTAAAACAGGGAGATTCTTTTAAGAATAAAGATTTTGAATATTATTTAATTCACTGTTCATGTTAACAGAAGAGTGATTTCAATACCAAGATGTTTGTTTGAATGGTACTTGATTCATAAAGAATGATTTTTTTGAAGTTGCACGGACTTTCTAAGAAAACACTTCTTTTGAAGTTGCACGGACTTTCTAAGAAAACACTTCTTTTGAAGTTGCACGGACTTTCTAAGAAAACACCTACACAAAGCATGTCGCAAGATAAATCGCTATCGAATTTCTATTGGATCAAATCTTCTGAGAAACTTTTGGACCTAGCGAAAAGAGCTCTAAGCCTTCACGTAAGCAAGCGCAAGAGAAGCGGAGGACCGAATTATTGCCTTTCTACTTTAAAAAAATATTTGGAACGAAGAATTTGATTTTACTGTAGTACTTTAATTTTATGACTGGAAAATATGACAAAATCTTGCGACGATTCTTCTTCATAAAAAGAATTTCACCCTTTTTTTTTTTCAATTTCACCCTTCCATACTTTTTTTTAATCGTTAATTTACCATAAAGATTTGATCTTGTCTTCACTCATCGATTTCGTTTTAATAAGAAGAATGCAAAATATATATTGACAAAATATATTTTACAAAGTTACCTATTGCATGTGAATGAATAAATACGAAAATCAATGTGTGGCTGCTATTGAAATAAAGGCACTCCATCCTTCCTATTTTATTTTGTTATTATTTGGTCATGTCAACATCAAATTTTACAGACTAAAATTGTGTCTTATCATTTTATTATTTTATCTGTCTTATTTTATGTGATTTTAAAAAATTTATCATATCATATATTATTAAAAGTCGAAAGCTTCAACTTTTAAAGTTGGATTACCGTTTTACCCCTACACTAATTATAAAATATTTAATAATAATTTCAAAAGAAAAGTTTAATTAGTAAATCTAAATGTGTATTTCAATTATTCTTTTTTTATTTTGTAATTGCACATCAGATTGGAGTTACTCTACGAAAGCTATTGAATAAGGTCTTTATTAACAAAAATAATGGTGTCATACGTTGCAAAAATGATTATTGTGTAATTGTAACTTTTCATATAATTTGCTAATATGCATTGTGAATTTGAAAAGGCAAAAACATGAATACTAAAAACTATAGATATTATGATGTGTGAAAAAATAAAAATGTTAGGGAATGAATATTTTTTCTTTATAATTTTTTATGGTCAGCAGGTAAAACATTCCTTTGTAATTTCTTTGTAGTTATCAGAAAATAGTTTGTACTACTATAATACTTTGTACTACTATTGTTTATTTTTTAAAAAATTTCCTTCACTGAATTTAGTATTGATATTATATGTGATACAATTATATTTAAACAATAGGCATGTAATGTTCTTTTTTTGTCAAATTTGCAGATGAAAGAACTAGAAACTTTGAATCTGGTGAAGAAGATGAAAGGTACATATATAATTATGATTTGTATACATCAATTGAATATTTCAGCAATTTTTATTTCTGTCATAATAATTACTTCTTTTGTGTAGGTGTCCACCACAAAACTACTAATGATCTACTAGCCATTCTAAGAAAGGCATACTTTAATGGAATTTCCATACAACTTTTACAAGATACTATTTTCTTTCGACCTCAACTTCTTAATATGTATGTCGGTGTGAAAAGCTAGAGGCCACAAGTTTTTAGAAAGAAGACAAAAGTTTTAAGACATGAAATATTTTACAACCATGGTATCAATATCTAAATTTTATGTTGTGACATATTACAAAAGAACTCTTGTCAAGTTGACACTTCAGATAATATAAGAATTATATAATTGAAGTCATTCGAATATTACTTTTGA
>JBCEWC010018781.1:0-11787 GCA_038996855.1 Solanum aculeatissimum
ATAAAACCGATAAACCGAAAACCGATAAAAATTATCTTATTGGTTTGTTATTGGGTTAGCATATTTAAAAACCGAAACCCGATAAACCGAACCGATAATATATAAAACCGAACCGACCGATGCACACCCCTAAGCAACACTATGAAAATTTAGGAGAGGGTATTGGAGAAAAGAGTGAAGAGGGGCATGTCTATTTTCAAGAACCAATTTAGACTCAAGTCAGGACGTTCAGCTACAACAGTCATTCATCTTGTAGGGAAACTAGTGGAGCAATATAAGAGGAAGAAAGGCTTACATATGATGTTCATTGACCTAGAAAAGGCATACGACGAAGTTCAGAGAGAGGTTCCATAGGGATCCTACAGGCTAGACGTATTAGAGTACATTAGGACAATTAAAGACATATATGTGGAGGGGACTCAGAGCACTTCTCAGTTGTAATAGGGTTGCATCAGGGATCAACTCCTAGTCCATTTTTATTTGCCTTGGTAATGGATGAATTAATACTAAAAATCCAAGATGAGGTCCCATGGTGTATGCTATTTGAAGATGATAGATTTCTAACGGATGAAACTTGTGGCGTAGTTAACTCTAAACTACAGGTATAAGACGGACTTTGGAGTCCAAAGGAACGGCTTGAACAGGATCAAGACAGAATATTTGAAATAGAAGTTCAATGATGAAATGACTGAGGTTGGCGTGATAGTGATGCTTTATACACAACTCATTCAAAAAAGACTAATTTCCAAGTGTTTTAGGTCTATTAATCAAGGTAATTCAGAGATTGACCATGATGTCACTCATCATATTGTGTAAGGTTAATGAAATGGAGGCTCTCTTTTGGAGTCTTCTATGATAAGAAGGTGCCACTAAAACTGAGAGGCAAGTTCTACAGAGTGGTGGTTAGACCAACTATGTTGTATTGGGCAGAATGTTGGACAATCAAGAACAATCAAGTTTAGTAAATGATAGTTGCAAAAATGAGTATGTCGAGATGGATGTGTCGGCTTACTGGGAGAGATGGGACTAGAAATAAAGATATCCAAGACGATATGGGAGTAGCCTTAATGGAGGATAATATGTGAAAAGTGAGACTCTGATGATTTGGGTATGTGAAGAGATGATGCAAGAATGCCCTGGTATGGAAGTGTGAGAGTTTGGCTATAGATGGTTTCAAGAGAGTAGAGGTAGGCCAAAGAAGTATTGAGGAAATGTGATTAAACAGGACATGATATAGCTTCCACTCACCGATGACATGGCCGTAGATAAGCGGTTATGGAGGACAAGGGTTAGGATAGAATGCTAGTAGGTAGTTGAGTGTCGTCTCACTTATCCTTGTCGTAGTATTACTCTTGCAATATTTCTTCTTCAATTTTTGTTTCAATATGTTGATTCTTATACCTTCTACTATAATATTATTATGCTGCAGTTATTGTTCCTTTTTTTCGAAATGTTTTGTCATGTTATTTTTAGTATCTTCTCGTGGCTTCTTCACCTCTATTATTTCTTTTCCCAAACTGCTTTGTATACTTGTCCTTGAGCTGAGGGTCTATTAAAAATAGCTCTCCTCTCTCTCCCAAAATAAGGGGTACATAGACACTACCCTCGCTAGACCCCACTTGTAGGATTACACTGGGTATGTTATTATTGTTGTTGTATCCCAATCTAGCACTCCTCGACTTAAACTAGTAATGACAAACTTTGTTCTACATTTTTCTCTTTTATTTATCTCTTCTCTTGCTTTTTTTGGCCAGTTTTGGCAAAGGGAAGTAGCAAGTTTGAGGCAGCAGCTGCATTACTTGCAGGAAAATCACAAGTAAGTTGATTTGAATGGTATATCTTCTGCATGCCTCGATGCCATAGGATCTTTTGTTGTATAGACTATAGATTAGGCAGTATGATGCCTTTACACATTACACATTGAGCTTTTGATACCATTTAATTTGTTGAATATGTGGATCAAAGGGTAAACTATTATAGTGGGGATATTTTTTTGTTATATTATTAGCACGAGCCACTGCCACTGTCAAAAATGATCCTTCCCTATTTGCTTCTCTTGATGTAACAAACCCTGACCTCAATTTTGGATATTGATCAGTTGCTTAACTTAGATCACAAGGATAACTTTGCAAATCATTACATATTTTTGCAAAACAACTTTAGCTACACTCATAATTTAGAAAGTAACTACTGCCACGCAAAAAGTATGGAAGATGGAAATATTTGTAATCTACGAAAGGTCTGAAATGCCTTGGACTCTTGGAGAGGTTGGAGTAGTACACTTATTTAGAATATTTTACAACTTGGTGGTTGGTAATACAAAATGTATTCTACTGCACAACTCTACTAGCAAATGTGGAAGAAACAGAAAAAGAAGAAAACAATAGAAGATCCAAGTACAATAAAAGCCAAAATATATAGCATTGTTGACTCCATTTACATATTATCTATGCTTTGAAAATGCAAGACGTCCCATTTAATCACCTCTTTTACTTTCATCTTTATTCCTTGTCTTACCTCAAACAAACATAAGCCATCTTAAGGTACTAACTGTAATCCTAGGCACATATATGAGAAGACAACAACACACCCAGAGAAATCCCACAAACCATATATGAGAAGGCAAGAAAGCATTTGTTTCTCTCAAAGTTTCTTGTTGTTAGCTTTTATGGTTTGGGGCAATAAGCGATTGGGAAACAGAACCCAAAAAAAGACACTGCCTACTGATGTTATTCTTAGGTTCAATCTTCTCAAGCATAATTGTAATCCAAGGTTTCTTGTAGTTTCTGGTAAAAGGTTTATAGTTCAAGGCGATAAAGACTATGAAAACAGAACAACATAAAGATGCCATGATTATTGATTTTGGAGGTCATAAGATGCACTTCTATATAGCAATCTGTGGGCATAAATAAATTTAGAAGTGCACAACAGAATTCTGAACAGAGTAAAATAATTTTGTACTTGGTTGTTAGTAATAAGAACCGCCCACATCAATAAATTATAAATGTAGACATGAAAAGATTAAGTAAAAAGGCAAAAACTAGTCAAACTCAAATATCATATAAATTACTTCAATCCAGAAAGAATTTGCAAAATTTTTGAATACGAATATTTACAAATCCAAGAATTACTAAGGGAAAACGACACCCAAGATTTGAAATTACAATGTTTTCTTGCAAGTGTATTCTGTGAATAACTCTAAAGAGGAGAGAAGAATAACTATTGAAATATTAAGATGAACATCTCCTTTTACTTTACTACAGGACCTGAATCTAAGTTGTAACTTGTAAGCATGCTTAGCATGCAATTATAAAGTCACTATAAAACGTGCAAATTTCATTGTCTTAGATCAAGCTTAGTAAACTAGGGCAGAAATAGTTAAACTAATACCTCTTTTATAAACCACAGGCAGCTTTTGGGTGAAGAACTTTCTGGACTCAGCACCAAAGATCTAACAAATCTGGAAAACCAAATTGAAATGAGTTTGAAAGGCATTCGAAAGCAAAAGGTAAAATCTACTGTCTAGACATTTAAATTCTTCTGTGTTCATGAAACTTATGCTAAAATCAAGTCCACGATTACTCCCGAATGTATTACTCCTTTTTGTTATTATTAGGATCCCGAATGTATTACTCCTTTTTTTTTTAATTAGTAGGATCCTGAATGTATTGCTCTTTTCTTGCAGGAACAGATTTTGACCGATGAAATCAGAGAACTAAATCAGAAGGTCTTACTAGAAAAACTATAACAACTTCCATATTCGCTAGTCTTTAAATCTTTGCACCAAGATGATTAATATTGCTTCTACAGGGCAATCTTATTCATCAAGAAAATATAGAACTTTATAAAAAAGTAAACCTCATCCAACATGAGTACACAGAATTGCAGAAGGTACTAATTTAGAGAGTATTCTCCAAGTGTTGTTTAATATGCACCACAAAATGTGATTTCACATTGACCTTTTACCACACGCATAGTTGTCCTTGACTTTAATCTAAGGAAAAGTTATTTATTCAGATTTCAGAGAAAGGATTCGGAGGTGAACCAAATGGGGGTGTTCAGGCCACACATACGATTAGCAATGGATATGGCCTACATGCACCAATCAATCTCCAGTTAAGCCAGCCACAAACACGGAAGAGTGGAACATCAACAAGTGCCATGCAGCTTGGGTAAATTCCTATCAGAAGAATTAGTCATGCTTCGGCCTCTAGCCTTTCTCCCACTCTGATAATCTGATCCCTCCCTCAGAAGGCAAAAGAGAAAACGTGACACTAATTCCACCATTTTTACTTTTAAAACAGGCTACAACTGCACTACACAGAAGACTGACAGCTCTCTGTTTTCTCAACTAGATCTACATCTAAAAGATATTTCTGTGAATCCCATTCTTGATCAAGCTAGAACGAAAAAGTTAATCAAGCCTGAGAAGATTATGATCTGCTGATATGTTGGATAGTTGTATGATTTATGTGAACATGCAGAAGTTATCTATGTAAAGTAATTTAATTTAAACTAAGAATAAAAAAGTGGGGATCATCACTTGTCAAGGTTTGCTTTGAAATATGTGTTGAATGAAAACAGTTGTAGATTAATGCCTGTGATTGGTGCCCATCCAGGAGGACTCAAATAAGAATTGGTTTCATGGAACTGTACAAGGCTGCATCAAGCTCAGAAGAAATTTTATTTAAGTTCCATGGCTAAAGTTCCCGTTTGTGCTCAAGATCCCCTTTAAAAGAATGACTCCAGCAAATTTGAACTCAATATGGTAAGATTTTCGGGTCTTTTGCAACAATGCTCATCATATAGCTTAATTAAGGCAACGATTGCAAACTAAGAAGGCTTCAATACACTATTTTATTTCTATTTATTTATTTTGAATGCTTCAAGACACTAGTTATGCGCTACCCTACAAACTATTACATAAACGTTACCGCAACTACAGCAAATTGCCAAAATTCGACCAGTGAACCAAACTATGCTGTCAAACAAATTGAAATAGGAAAATAATGTGGAAAACGCAAAATCTGACAGGGGAAAAGTTAACAATAGGTGCACATTGTAACTAGTCATGAACATGCTTCTAGTGTTATAAGAACTGACAATTCCTACATGTAATGCATATGAAGCATTAAGAACCTCAAAACCCTGTGAAATCGGGAAGTTGGACAAGATGTACTAATTCATCACACACCTTCTATGTCAGCCAATTCAAACTAAGAAGAACATTGAGTTTAACTCCAGACATGAGACTAGAGTAGAGTCAGCTTTGAAAGACTAGAAATTGACTACTCTCAGACAAATTTACTTTAGTTAACTCAACCTTAAGCCTGGAGAGAAAATTGACTGTCACCATACAGGTACAACCAAGTTGCTGCATTTGGCTAACTGAATCTTAGGCCGGGAGTTGAGTGCAATTATAAAGAAAATTTATCAAAGTTTTCAATTCACCTAGGAGGCAGAAAAAATAGAAGGAAAATAAATGAGGTTTTGCCTTTTGAGACATCTATACAATATCAAAAGGACCAATGGCAAGATTTTTGCAAGTTCTCTCATCCCAATATTGCTCTTCTAATTGAGAATTCTGTAAAAGGAGTATGAAAAATTTGGAAAGCTCTAACCTCAAATTGGGTTGAAATAACAAATACAAACAACCCCACAGGTCCTAAGTCACAAAATTACACTAATGGAGTCAATATTTAACTATCTCATAGACTTATAAATAAGGATTTTACATGACTTCTCAGATTCAAAGTATGCCTTTTCTATTTTAATCAGTTAACCAATCAAATTTGAAATATGTTTCTCTTATGACAAAATTACAGTAAAAACATAAAAATAAGAACGTATTATTTTCTTATATACATAAGCAAAATCAATTAAAAAAATGAGCAGTACAAAGCAAGAAAATCTGAAATAAACATACACTAAATTGAAGCACATCATAAAAGTACTGCACGCAACTTTGATAAGAACATATACATGCTAAATGCAATGCACCGAAACATATAAAAAGTGGATGTACACACTTGGAAGCATAAGTGAGAAGAATTAATGCACATAAAAAATAGGCATCATCCATCACATTAATGGAAGTCACCAAAAAGAAAAGCATAACACACTGATGCTTAAATGGGTAGCCTTTGAGAAACAATAAATGTTTCAAAGTTTCATGATCTAGTAGAATTTCATTCAACATACTGTAACCATTTGCAACCTTAAAGTGACAAGTGAAGTTTATTATGTAATCAGAAAGTGCTAGTTTAGCTATAAAAGTATGTTTAACAGCAACCACCAGGGGTTGTTACATTAGAGGAATAAGGAAAATTAATTTCAGTATAAAACTCTGCAATACTTATAGCATCTGTTTACATTATAAAACGTTATTTACTAATACAATCCCAACATTACCAATGCAGCATTTCAGTTACCTTTGATATTAATCATAAGTTATGCAAAAGTTTAGTATCACGTGCTCTATCACTAATATTGGCAAATCTTGTTCTGACATGGAATAAAAAGTGAAACAATAATAACACATCCCTTCCATTAAAATAAAGGACAAGAAGAAACTCCATTTGATCATGAGGATTCTATCTCGATGATAGAAGGAACTACTTGAACACCTGACAGGAAGAAACTAAATTTACCGGAGAAGGGAATGTTGTGTGTACTTTCAAGTTAACGTTGAAAGATTCACTAGTATGAGTATGCATGGGATAATATGATAAGTGATCTGTCATATGACAAAGAACTGGTGTTACTAACATCGAGCACAAGGACAACCAGCAGGGAATCCAAGGCAACAATGACTTGAGATAGAATTAACCACCAGCTGTCATCCTCCCACTGCTCAGGCAGCAGACCACTCACGAAGCTCTAAGTAATTGACCATGATGATGCCCTCGAGATTTATGTTCAAAAAGAGTACACAACGGTGATACAGTGACCTTTTAGTGAACCTAAACTCCACTTAAACCACCTAATCTAAATGCTAATCCACAACGAAGAAATCTGAGAAGTCATTCAAATTTGGACTTGACAAACATCCACCACTCCAAAAGGCCCAACTCACAATTATAGGTCCATGAGAAGTGCATTTTCAGCCAATCAATCTTGATCTTTTCCACCATAATTACAAAACGAACTCAGTGCACATTATACTGCATTATATGTTAACCACCTAATTAAATCGAGAAAAACTAGCAAAATTCTATCATCGACCTCCTAACCAACACAATTATCAAGATTATGAAGGAATTAGGAACTAGATAAACCAAGCAGTATCCACAAGTACTTGCTTCAACATTTGTGGCAGCTTAAAGGTTATCCCAGACTTTTAGTAGCTTGATATGGTTAGCAAATGAGTTTCCTTTCAGTTATGAATATATCATGTGTTGCTTTTTGTGCAATATATCACCTCCTTTGTATCAGAAGGTTATCCAAATTTAATATAGGATTTTGATGATAATCCAACTACCTAATGGATACAAAAATAGCAGTAGCTGGTAGGCAAATTATATGTTCAACATAATAATTTAGAAGAGAATGAGGATTTACCTGAGGTAGGCATTAATACCAAGATGTGGAACATGGGACGATAAATCTATAAAACAAAAAAAAATTACATCAGTGACTATGCAAAGACAAGCCCATGTTGTTGTTTTTTCAAAATTACTATCTATGACTAAAAAGTTGCACCATTATTATTGAGTATTCCAACTTTCCCCTAGATACAGAATGTACCTAAGCTCATTTGCTTTCAACATTACTCCTATAAAGAGCATAAAATTGACAATCATGAGACCTGGTTGAAGGTCAACACTGTAGAAGGTTATTGAAAGAAAAGGCAGGTGTTTCGGCTTTCTGTAAGTTTCTGTTGGTTCAACACGTATTAGCAAGAGAATCAATAGCCACCACTACCTAAAATACCACCTAAGTAACACATTAGGGCCTATCGATTATTTGATCGCACTAAATCTAATTATTTCAACAAAATTGTAATTGTTGTTTCATTTCTCTATGAATGTACAAAAAAACAAAAGTTCGTAAACATAAAAAAACGAAATCATGTGATCAGTTGGCAGCATTTGAATGGCACCAAATATATCATAAGTCATAACCATATAGTCAATTCAAAACCATCCACATCATGTAATCCTTCGAGTGGGCTCTGAGAAGATTGGTTCACACAGCCTTACCCCTGCCGTGTTAAGGTAGAGAAGCTGTTCCCAACAGACCCTCGGCTCAACTAAAGCATATCCAAGAGAAAAAAAAAGTGTAATAAATTTTAAAATCAGATGATCTAATTACCTTAACACAAGTAATAAATCTCCATAGCAATAAAAAATCATTAAAAGCTAATCCAAATAAAGCAGTGAGTTTCATGTTAAAGAAAACGGACATGTAGCCATAAGGACATACAAATCAAAACCAATTACTTCTTTCTTGATCTATTCAAGACGAGAACAGTAATTCAACATGAAACGTAAAAAAAAGCAGCCCAGACAGAATAATACTAATTGTTAACATGCCATGAAGCAGGAAATTCAGAAAATCGGAGAAGATTGAATCCAATAACAATAAAGAGGAAAAGATCTATGCTACGTTAAGAATGCATGTAATTTACAAGCGTACCTGTCGTCAATGTGATGGGGTAGAGAAGAGAGAGTTGAAAAATACAGACAGATGAAGGAATGTATCCCCATACAGTGATTTTGGTAGAAGAAGAAGAGGAGAGAGAAGAAAATATCTTGAGGTTCAAGGGATTTATTTAAAATTTAAATTTTAAAATATTCTAGAAAAGGAGGCCTCCTTATCAAAAGGAAAAAAAAGACTGTTTATAAGCATATCAGGAGAAGGGCTCTTTTGTCATTAGCACGTCTTTTTATAGAGCATCACCATGAGTTGTGTTATCGGTTAAGATTCTCTTTTGTGTTAGAATAAAACCTATTTGACGGTAAGAAGAGGAAAAGTATGGATTAGTTGAAAGAGCTATTTCTTCGAGTTTGTCAGCTTCATATTCATATATATTATTAAAAAGAATTAATATTTTAAAAGAAAATTAATTAGACTTCATAAATAACATAAACAATTGATACGAAACTAATAATGGTCATCTTTGACCATTCTAATACTCCTCTTCTTTGTCAACTATTGCTTAAAGTTAAAGTTTTGTTCTGCCTCTCGCTTGATTTTTCTTTTTCAAATTTCTTCTTAGTTAATTCATTAGAGTCAAGAGTGAAAATCAAAGTTGCGAGAGTACAGGGGTTTATTTGAGGAAACGATAAATGAAATGCTTAAGATTGTTTTGGACTTTAAGATATAATTTCTTGTGACACATTGAAATGATGTGAAAATATATATACACAGTTATATTGCATAAGAGGATTCAATTGACAAATGAAGCCAAGTACAAATGGACTCTAAAATCATTCTGTCATTCTAAAAATACTACTACTTATGTCTCATCTTATATTACCAGTTCACTTTTTCTTTTATGCGTGAGAAATAATTAATTTTAAGGGAAAATGAACAAAAATGAATTATTTCTAATTTTGAATTTATAAGTTGACAAATAATTTGTGACATGTATTTTTATTAATATGAACAAATAATGAGATTGAAAGAGTAATTTATTTAGCTAACCTAATAAAAAAATAACATATAAAAAAATTCCAATCACCTTAGTAATATATCCAGCTTTAAAATTTACTCCAATTTTTATAATCTAATTACTTTAATTTCATAAGTTATCACTTATCTTATTTTCTTTTTTATCTCACTGATAACACACGACTTCTGAAATTTTTATTTTTCAAAATATATTTTATACACCAAAAATCTGATATTTATGAATATTTAAAAAATCAATTTAAATATCACCAAAACTAAAAACATTTAACACAAACGAGTATTTTCATTTTCACACACATACAAGGTTGTAAATAGTGCACTCAAATGTCAAAAAAGCACTTATATTCCCTGTTAGATTTAATAATAAAAATTTATTAAACATTTGCTGAAAATAAAAAAAAAAGTAAAAATTATTTGCACATCGTATTTACATCAAATATATAGAATAATAATATATATTTGTATATAAAATTTTAAACACTTAATTATAGTAATTAACATGTATTCTAAATTTATTAGTATAATAATTGTACATATTTTGTAGTAATATATATTTGGTGCGGATTAAAAATATTTTATCAATAAAATATTTTATATTTAATTTTAGTTTATTTAAATTTTAAATATAACACGAATGGAACTAATACTATTCACAGGGCTTCAGTTCCGCCCGTGTCGTCGCTGTAAAACACCGCAGTCGTCTTTCGTGGGCTCATTCCAGGTTTGCCGCACTTACGACGGCGTAATGTCGCTGTCAATTTTCCGATGTCGGAGTTATGGGTTTGCATCGCCGTTAATCCGATGCTTCAGGTCACAAGCAGCATTGAAAGCATTGGCTAAAGCATCGGAAGACAAAATCCCAAATATCATCCTCTACAATTATCCCTCATTTTCTGGAGCCTTTGCTGCGCTTTTCGCTCACCTCTATCACTCTCGTCTCAACATACCTTACCTTGTCTTGCCTTTCTCTTCCGTCGAACCCTTCAGGTACTTTTTTATTTTAAATCTTAGAAAAATGAGATAAAGAAGGAGGATTGACAGAAGATAATTTAACACTACAATGAATAGTTTTAACTAGGATGAATCTAAATACTACTTGGAACAGAGCCAAACAGAGGATTCATGTAATAGACGGGTAGTTGATTGATTAAGCAAAGCGGTTGGGTCAAGGTCATTTGCTTTGCAGGGAGGTTTGATCACTGAAGAAAAGAAATTACTTAACAAGGAATTTCTGTTTTGCTCACATAATCAAAGAAGAAAAAAATTCGTAATGTTTACCCTGCAGTATTTTATAATAATTCTTTATTCATCTCGTGTCTGGGATTGAACGTGGATTATTCCCTTTCCCTTTGTAATTTTCTTGATAGAGTTGAAGATTTGTGTGTTGACGGGCTGCAAAATTGCTACTTCCTTGATTTTGTTGGTCCAAAAGGATTTGCAGGGGAGCTTGCTCGGCAGACCTCATGCCAGTAAGTCTTTCGTATTTATTTATAAATTAACATAAATTTCTTCATATGCTGGTTGTTCTCTTGATTTGCACTTTGAAAGTGATTCGGGAAGTTGGAGACAGGCTACGAATTGATTTTTTAAAAATCAAATTAGGATAATAGGTTTTGATCACCGGAAGTCTGCGCTATCCAAGATCCCTTTGAATCAAAGTTATGGTGAGAGTCTCACGTTTCATGTCAACCTTGAGAAAACTAGTTCAGGTGCTGTTTATGAACATTTCTCCTCTAGGCTTTCAGAGGTTGGATCCAATAAGGTGCATTCTACTGCATTTGTCACTGGCAATACTTGTTTTTTAGCTAGAATGTTTTTCAAATCGTCTGGTCCTAAAGTGGTGATGTATCTGTGTTTTTAACGCACAGGGGGAACCTATCAGCTTGCTAAACTCTACTTTTCAAGATCGAATTGAAAATGTTCTAAAATATATAGAAGATAGAGATCTTCACAGGTGGAGTTTGCCTGATATTAGGGCCTTTGGGATTGGAATTAACCAGTGGCATTCAAAATTGAACTGCATCACTAATCCACATATGTATGAACAGGTTTGCTTCTTTTTTTTTTTGTGTGTGTGTTGGGGGGGGGGGGGGGGGGGGTTCTAAGATGGAAGACTTTAAATAACAAAATCTCCCTTTGATGCTATGTAAT
>JBCEWC010018782.1:0-11785 GCA_038996855.1 Solanum aculeatissimum
TTAGGTGTTAACCTACTCTGAGGTACACAATGTCCTTGGAGAGACCAGGGCCAATATCAGGTTTCTTCATCAAAATGAGCATGGTGAGTTGGGTGATTGAAAAGGGAAAGATTCATTAAGGCTCAAATTTTTGGTTCAAAGGGACAATTTCGTTTGGTTGGTTCAATTTAGGCTAAGTGACTTCTTACAACAACGACCTAAGATCCTTTCCTAACTCAGTCATTCGAGCCTTTTAGTAGGACTAACCAGGCAAGTTCTAGTTTACACGTGTGCCAATCGAATTCAAAAATTACACTCACACGCACATGGCACACATCCTACGCTACTAACTTCCAGCTAACCAAAGTGTTTTTTGAATTGCAACAAAAAGTCCCAGGTGACAGGAATGTCCCACCCCCTCCAAAAAGAAGGTGCATTGCCCTCAATGCACAGAAAATAGCTAAATGAAAATTAACAATGGCAAGGACATACCTGGGACACTCTAGGCGTCGGGCTGGTCTGGGACATCAACATGTGACCCTCCACGTCTCCCTCAACGTGTGATCCACCGATAGTCGCACTGATTAACGCTCCAGTTTGGGCGGCCTCCCTAGCTAACCTCTCCTGCTCTTCTTGCAATGCTGCCTCTCGCCGACTGGCCCGAAGTGCCTTACGCAGTTGTTTAGCCTCGGCCTTTTGGGGATCCTTTGGCTGGTTATGGCGTTGGTGCCTCTTTTTGTCCTTCCCTTTCCGGCGGGAAGGTTCAGATGGTGCCGGGGCAGCCCACAAGCCTTCCAAAGACGGAGCTGGAGCAGGGGCTGAAAAGATGTCCATAAAGGACTCAGCAGGATTTGGAGGCGGGGGTGCATTATACTTAGCCATCCGCACAGCCATTTGATTCTTCAAGTCGGCAACCGTTTGAGCTATATTGGAAGCCTCCCTCCCCGATAGATTATTAATTTGCTCCTGGAAGTATGACTCCAAACCAATGATATAAGAATGGAGGACGGCGATCTCCTTACGATACTCGGAGCGCATATATTTCACATGATTTTGGAGTACCCGTGGCATACGCTCCACTATCTGATCAACAATGGCTCGCGTCTACCGCTGCTCATTCACTAGGAGGGTCAAGAACTCATAGGGCACATAGACATACCCTAGAGCTTCAGCCGCCTGGGAAGAGCTACCCCCAGCCTGCTCTGATGCATCACCTGTCGGTGGTATCCCTGTAATGCCCTCTTAGTCCATGGGCTGAGGTGGGTCTGTCTTTGGAAATACTGGCGGTGGTCCATAGCATCCCGTCCTAGTCTGAAAGAGGGGGTTGTTGACATCTTTGATCAAGGAGATTTTCACCCCCGCTGTTGGATAGGTCTTCTAGTCCAAGTATCGGGTAACAGGAACTTGGAACCATCGGCAGAGAGCTCTGATGAGGCATGGAAATGGCATGGCCGAGCGTTCACTAAGGTCCCGATCTCTCATTGCTGTAGCGATGACCCGCTCTGCATTGATTGGATATGGGTCTATGAGGCAAGCAACCAGGGAGGCCTGCGATAACTGAAGAATATTATCATTGAGCGTGGGCCGCAAACGAGCTCGCACCATAAACCACCAAAACATAGCTTGAAAATTGAGGGAGGCTTTCGTAATGGGAGTCCGTGGGTCATTTACCCAAGCAGCCTCATCCCCCTACATAGATATCTGTTGGGAAATCCACGTAACGACAACAACTCTGGATGTGGGGTCAGCTAATAGGGAGGACTCAGAAACCTGATGAACTTTGGCAGCATAGAGTCCATCCCTTGGTGGTACATACTCTGGGCCATGTAGGAATCAGTTAATCGTTTCCTCAGAGATGTCCACTTATTATCCCCTAATAATCAGACTGGGCAACGGTTGCACCTGTCCAGCCAAGAACCTCCTTAACTGCCGTGAACCACCCCCTACTATAGAGAACAGAGCTGTTGAGTATGCAGAGTAGAACTCCTGTATGAGGGCAGGTCCAAAGAATCCAGGCCTCTGGTACATCCACCCGTACTCGTGGAACTCAAATTTAGCCTTGATCTCCGGGACAGCCTCTAAGTGCTCAGTGAAAATGATTAACTCCGGGATCACTGGGCGCCTCTGAAAACCCCCAGAGCCTTTGGTCAGCCCATTCAAGTATATATCCCTGCTGCCGGGTTCAGACCACCTACCTCGTAGAAATAGGAGAGTTGTCTGGGTCTCCTCCTCATTAGGTGCACGAGCAACAGCAGCATGGATAGCATCGTCATCGTTGTCCCTGAGCTCGGCAGTGGCAGCTTCGTCTGTATGTGGCGGTATCTCAGGGTCAGCTACGTGTTCCGTCTCCTCAAACTTTTGGTCGGCGTCCCCTTCTTCACCCTCCAGTAGAGGTGGCCCGAGAGTTGAAAGTGGAGTGGTCTGCTGGGCTGTCCGGGCTCGAGTCGTGCGGGGGGAGTGAGGTGAGATATTTCCAGTGAATTAAGCTTCCACCCCCTCAGATGACTCTGACCCCGAGCCACTCCCTGTTGGTGAGCTGGAGGACTCAGTCGGAGAGTCGTGAAGTCTGGTTAGTCAGCGTGGACCCATCGTGCCTGAAAGCATAAAACACGTGCTATTAATCATTTGTGGCTAAGCAGTTAACCCCATACTAGACGAGTAATCAGACTTCCTCGTCAATAGTATTATGTGACAATGACCCTTAAGAGTGGCGTCACCCGGTCTATCATCGGGCCATTGCATGGGGTGCCCATTTGGGTAACCATAACACATATACAGCAACAACAATCTCACAAAACAAAAATAGTGCAGGAAGACTGGACGGCATAGTGCACGGGCCATGTGCTGTGGAACGGCCCGTGTGCTGTCTAGTCTAACAGGACTTGTATTAATTTGCTGAAGAGCATCCGGAAGGAACCTCACACGGACCATGAGATGTGGAACGGTCTGTGTACTGGCCCGTCTGCCTCATCGTTGCCTGCTGTTAGGTCAAATCTAACGGACAGCTGAATGAGTCGTGTACTGTGACACAACCCATTAATCATTTCGTTAAACTTGTCGAGCAAGATTTTTTTCAATGGAAACTCGGCAATTCCGGTCAACACATTACATATCAACCACATTACACCCCCAACACATATTTTCCCCAAATATTTTAAGTTTTGCTACCCCGTTATACCTCTGATTGACACCCTAATCTACGACATATATCTCAAGCTAACCAAGGGTGCGACAATGGTGGGTCTTACACCTTACCATCCAATTCTTTACACGGTTTATCCCACTCAAATTTCAAGAAAGTGACAAACAAAAGCATGAGTGACTTACTTGAATGTGGATGAAATCGAGTGAATGTAGACTCGAACAATATTCACTGTGAGAGACCACACCTCGTGGAGTGCAAGATGGATCGTGAGAGGGCAAGTGGTTCGTGAAGAAAAAGATGGAATTTGGAGGATAACTAGAGAAAACCAATCGCCAGAGAGGAAAAATAAGAGTGTGAGAATGAATATTTGGCGGTTGAGGTAAGTTATACACGGTCAAAACCATCAACCCACCTCGTCACGGTACCCTAGATAGACCGAATATTTGGCGGTTGAGGTAAGTTATACACGGTCAAAACCATCAACCCACCTCGTCACAGTACCCTAGATGGACCGTTTAATGGTAGATGGACCGTCTAGCCGTCCGTGTGCCAGCACTTAACAAAAATCACATTTGGGCAGTGAGGTAAGCTACTGTCACATTTAACGGATGGCTTGACGGTTCGTGTAACAACACACAGCCTGTTTGGCCCTCCGTGCAACCTGAGTTGTATGAATTATGGCACACTGGTGATGGGGTGGATTCTATCCTACTTCACGGTCAGTACAACGGTCTGTTAGGATTCTCATGTGAAAGGCCTTGGTCCATTTAGTTACACATCCCTGATTTGAAGTTACTGCCACACTTCATGGCATGTTTCACGATTTGTGTAATGTCACACGAGCCGTTTGGCCTCCCGTTCAAAATGACTTGGCTGGTTAAATTACATATCCCTGATTTGAAGTTACTGCCACATTTCACGATAAGCTTCACGGTCCGTGTAGTGGCACACGGGCCATTTGGCATCCCGTTCAACATGACTTGGCTTTTTCTGGGTTGATTTCAAAAGGATATGTCACTGCCTCACTTCACGATAGGCTTCACGGTTCGTGCATTGTTACACAGACCATTTGGACCGCCGTTCATCATGGCGTGACATATGTGTACTTACCTGGAATCCCCCGTGGCCTTCTGTGATGCCCATTTTATCTTACCAACCTGTATCTGCGACAACAGAAACAAAAACTAGTGAAGTACAGCAAACGAACCATATAATAGAAAAAGCTAAAATAAAAATTAACAACACATGGGTTGCCTCCCAGGAAGTGCCTGATTTAACATCGCGGTACGACGTAGCTCCCTGATTACTCAGACTTCATCAAGGTGTAATACCTCTACTACTGCGGCTTCAGACGTGGCACCCATATAACTCTTTACTCTTTGTCCATTTACCTTAAACTTGTGTCCGTTATCTGATTCTAACTCCAACGCACCATGGGAGAAGAATTGGACCACCTTATACGGGCCAGCCCATCTGAATTTCAACTTACCTAGAAATAATTGCAAATGCGAATTGTACAATAGCACCCTGTCACCCACATTAAAGTTGTGAGAGGCTATGTGTCTATCGTGGTGTTACTTCATCCTGGCCTTGTAGAACGCAGCACTATCATATGCTTACAACCACACTTTATCTAACTCATTTATTTGATCTAACCTCAGATCGGTGGCTTCATCTAAATTTAAATTCAATTTCTTTAGGGCCCACAATGCCTTATGCTCGAGTTCCACCGGTAAGTGGCATGCCTTACCAAACACCAATTGGTATGGTGACATACCGATAGGGGTTTTGTAGGCAGTTCGGTAAGCCCACAATGCATCATCAAGCTTTCGTGCCCAATCAGTCCTTGAAGTATTTACTGATTTTGCCAATATCTCTTTGATTTCCCTGTTTGATACTTCGACCTGGCCACTGGTTTGTGGATGATAAGGGGTGGAAACTCGATGTTGTTTGAGTCCATATTTGGCTAAGGCTGCACGGAACATCCTGTTACAAAAATGAGTTCCCCCATCGCTAATGATCACTCTGGGGGTCCCGAATATGGAGAAAATGTTCCGCCTTAGAAACTGTGTTACGCTCTTGCTCTCGTTGTTTGGTAGGGCCACTGCCTCTACCTACTTGGACACATAGTCAACGGCCACTAAGATGTATCGCATCCCATATGAGCTCACAAATGGCCCCATAAAATCAATACCCCAAACGTCAAAGATTTCGACCTCAAGAATAGGCGTCATGGGCATCTCCTGGCACCTAGAGATGTTTCCTTGTGGTTGGCATTGGTCACACCCTACAACTAGGTCATGTGTATCCTTGTACAGCGTAGGACAGTAGTACCCACATTGAAGTATCTTTTTAGATGTCCGGGCGCTACTGTGGTGCCCTCCCACGGGAGAAGCGTGACATGCTTCCATTATAGTTAGCATTTCTGCCACAGGAATGCACCGTCGAATAATCTCATTAGCACATGTACGGAATAAGAAGGGTTCATCCCAGAAATACCTGTGTACATCATGCAAAAACGTTTTCCTCTGGTGAGAGGTTAAGTCCTTGGGCATGAGGTCACTCACCAGATAGTTAGCAAAATCATCATACCATGGGATTAAGTCAACAGAGGAAGCTAATACCTATTAGTCAGGGAATGAATCGTCAATGGTCAGCCAGTCATTGCCCTTTGATTCATCTTCTAGATGGGATAAGTGGTCAGCCACTTGGTTTTCAGTGCCTTTTCTGTCTTGAACTTCAAAGTCGAATTCTTGCAGGAGTAGAACCCACTTGATTAATCATGGTTTGGCATCCTTTTTGGTCATGAGGTATCTGAGTGCTGCGTGATCAGTATGCACAATTACCTTAGTCCCAAGAAGGCATGCTCTAAACTTGTCAAATGCGTAGACGACGGCTAGCAGTTCTTGCTCAGTCACAGTATAGTTCCTCTGAGCCTCGTTCAAGGTTTTGCTGGCGTAGTAGATGGGGTGAAAGATTTTATTATGCTTCTGACCTAGCACAACTCCCACAGCAGTACCACTCACGTCATACATAATTTCAAAGGGGCATTACCAATCTGGGGCTACAACAACAGGTGTCGTGATCAGCTTCTCTTTAAGAGTTAGAAATTCCTGCTTACAGCTTTCGTCAAAGTGGAATTTGACATCTTTCTCTAACAGCTTTCACAGTGGGTGAGCTATTTTGGAGAAGTCCTTTATGAAGCGGCGGTAAAAGGCTGCGTGCCCTAAGAAACTCCTCACCCCTTTAACTGAGATAGGTGGTGGTAGCTTCTCAATTACTTCAATTTTTGCTTTATCGATTTTTATGCCGCTTTTGGAGATTTTGTGGCCAAGGACTATTTCCTCTCTGACCATGAAATAGCATTTCTCCCAGTTCAACACTAGGTTTGCCTCTTCACAGCGCTGTAGGGCTTTGCTCAGATTGAGAAGACAGTCATCGAAGGAATCACCGACCACTGAAAAATCATCCATGAATACTTCCAAGGTGTCTTAAACCATATCAGAGAAAATTGATATCATGCATCTCTGAAATGTGGTTGGTACATTACACAGTCCAAACGGCATCCGTCTGAAAGCGAATGTTCCATAAGGACAGGTGAAAGTAGTCTTCTTTTGGTCTTCCGATGCTATTGATATCTGATTATATCCTGAGTAAACATCCAAAAAGCAATACCATCCTCTGTCGGCTAACTGATCTAGCATTTGGTCCATGAAGGGCATGGGGAAATGGTCCTTCAAGGTCTACTTGTTTAGTTTTCTGTAATCCATGCACACCCTCCATCCTGTTACAGGCCATGACGGGACCAACTCATTCTTGTCGTTAGCTACGAACATCATTCCCCCCTTTTTAGGAACACATTGGACTGGGCTAACCCACTGGCTATCTGAAATTGGGTAGATCACCCCAGCATCCAACCACTTAATGATCTCTTTCTTCACAACTTATTGCATGGGCGGGTTTAGCCTGCGTTGGTGCTCGATGTTGGGGATGCAGTTATCTTCCAATTTGATTTTATGAGTGCATATACCAGGTGGGATTCCCACGATATCAGCTATAGACCATGTAATCGCCTTTTTGAACCTTTGTAGAACTTCCAACAGTGCTTCCATTTGTGCATCCTGCAAATCTACAGCCACAATCACTGGTAAAGTGTCATTAGTGCCAAGAAAAGCATACCTTAGATGGTGTGGAAGCTCCTTGAGCTCCACAGTAGGGGGCTCTTCAATCGAAGGTTTTACAGGTGGTGACGGTCTATTCTGCAAATCAACGTCCAACCTTCTCGGCATGTAGGGTCTAGTGCCCCTACCTTGCAGTGCTTGCACTGAACTCTTGTAGTTATTTATGTTTTCATCGAGGAAGTTCATAATGACAGCGGCCAGTTCATCAATATTCAACTCTTCTTCAATCGGAATTTAGGAAAAGTATGTGTCCTCTACATCTATGACAGATATTACTGACATTTCTTTGGGCCTCTTCATAGATGCACACACATTGAATTTGACTTCCTCAGTATTTAAGCGGAAAGTCAATTCTCCTTGTTCCACATCCACCAGTGCTCTACCGGTAGCCAAGAATGGTCTCCCAAGAATGATGGGGACTTCAAATTCTACCTGGCAATCAAGAATAACAAAGTCTGCAGGAAATATCAACCTGCCTACCTTTACCAGCACATCACACAGGATTCCCACTGGTTTCTTAATGGACCTGTCTTCCATAAGCAGCCGCATGGTAGTGGGTATGGGGGCTCCCAAGCCCAACTGTCGATATACTGCTAGTGGCATAAGATTTATGCTTGCTCCCAAGTCGCAGAGGGCCCGTGCAAAATTCAATGCTCCTATTGTGTATGGAATAGTGAAAGCCCCAGGGTCCTCTTTTTTCTCTACCAATGATCTTGTAGCGATTGCGCTACAGTGGTGGAGGGTCCCTGCCGACTCAGATGTGATTGTTCTCTTCTTGGTCACCAGGTCTTTCATAAACTTAGCATATCCCAGCATCTGCTCTAGTTCCTCCACTAAGGGTATGTTGACAGGCAATTCTTTTAGCATTTCCAAAAACTTTTGGAACTTCCCATTGTCTTGCTTTTTCTTCAGCCTTTGAGGAAATAGTGGTGGTGGCTTAGGGATAGTTGGCAAGGATGGTAGTTCTGGTGTGCCCCTGCTAGCTGATTCACTACAAATTTCAGCATCTTTAGTCGTCTCATCTGCGTCCTTTACTACTGCATCAGGTTGTTGCTCTTGAATGTTTGATTCGATACTTCTCCTTTGAACTCCTTCATCCCTGGTCACTACTGGTTTCGGGAGTATCATTTAACTCCTAGTGATGACCGTCATACAATGCCCATCATTTTTAGGGTTTTAAATGGTGTCGCTAGGAAGGGCCCCAACCTTTCTTTGATTCAGTGAAGCAGATAGCTGACCCTTTTGGTGCTCCAGTTGTTTGATGGAAGTGGAGTGAGAGTCCACTAATTGGTGAATATTTGACATTTCTCCATATATATCTCTCACCCCACACTCAGTAACTTCCACCTTGTCCAGTACCTTAGCCATCATCTCTTCAAGTTTCATGGCTCCACTGCCCACATTTGGGCGTTCTCTTTTCATCGGGGGTACATATGGTGCAGGTCGATCATTTATGAAGTTGTCCCTATTCTGCCAATTGCCATTGTCTCTCGCCACAGATAGATCATAAAAAATTTCTCATCCATAGCTACGACCTTGGTTTCCAGTGTTGAAAGGCCGAAAACCCCCCTGGCTTTTTATCTAGTTAGCCTCTTCGTCGAACTCATAACATGCACCATCACACCTGGGTGCCAAATCTACTACTTTGACCTTTTCTAAACCTCCACCCAGCAGCTTCTTAGTCAACAAGTCCATTTGTGTCCACATGTGAGCCATGTCTTGATCACGTTCCTCTTCTTTCTTACGTTGCTCAGTACTCATCCCAACAAGGAACCTTGAGCAGTCTCCATATCTTGTGTACCAGGCTCTGCTATTTTTGGCTCTTGATCTAGAATACTGATGATCTCGGGGAATGTCCTGGCCATGTACGAACCTCCACAAGTTGCGTCAACAATGGGTTTAGTCACAAAGTTACATGACCGGTAGAAGACTTCCTTGAGATGCTCATCAGTGAGATTATGGTATGGACACTTTTTAATCTTCTGTCTGAATCGCTCCAAAGTCTCGTATAGCGCCTCAGTTGGTAACTGTCGGTGGGCACCTATCTCGTCTTTCAGCTTAAGTTTTGCAGATGCTGGGAAGAACCTTTCTAAAAATACTTCTTTAAGCTCACCCCAAGTGTGAATGGAATCATACTGAAGTTCGTTCAACCATTTGGTTACCTCCCCAGACAGAGACAACGGAAATAGCCTAAGTCTGATTTCTTGCTGAGAAACCCCTGGGATTTCAGAGGACTGACAAGTAGAGACAAAGTTCATGAGATGCTGGTTGGCATCTTCCTGTGGTTGCCCAGAAAACACCCTTCAGTGACAACATCTGCAACATAGTGCTGGTGATTGTGAACTTTACCCCCACTGACAATGGTTGTAAAACAATATCTCCTGTAGCACCGGCACCGTCTTCCTCATCATATCTTGCTCGTAATTACTGGTGAGCAGGTGGCGGAATAGGGGGCGGTGGTCTATCTCCAACATGGTGTGGAGGAGGGACCACCGGTGGGACTCTCTCAAAGTTTAAGTCATGAATACCAAGTCCATCATGGCCACTATTTTCGACATTAAGGTCTAGCTCTTATCGCCGCTGCACCTAGCGCTTTTGAGTATTCATTTTTTTAATTGATCTTTGTAGCTCTGGGTCGTAGGCAAATAAAGGTTTACTTTTACTGCGGGTGGCGGGCATGCAAAGCCTGTCTCCTACAGCACTAGAAAACAAAAACAAAATAAAGTAAAATCAGAAAATAAAACTACACTAAAACTAGCACTAATAAACTATATTTTTGCCGTATTCCCAGGCAACGGCGCCAAAATTTGATACGCCCAAATTCACACCTCAATTGAAATGCAAAGCGGTCGTTGACCAAATATAGAACCCAACTAGAGTTGGGGTCGATCCCACAGGGAATGCGTGAAAATACAGCTAGAAGCACTTCGTCTCTCGTGTAATTCTTATTTCCAGAATAACACTGCAAAATGAAAATGGGAATTTTCATAATAAGATGTAAACTAAGTAATAATTATATTCTACTGATCTCTATCTACAGTGACTACTGGGATTCAACACTGATTTACTAGACTAGGTTTATGGTTTCCATGACACCGATTCCAATATGCAAACTTAAGGCTTTTGTGGCGATGATCTCATATACAGAGTAAGTAATTATTAGTTAACACCTAATTCACCTTTCAGTCCTTCTTAGGTGCATATCGTCCCTTACCTTCCAGTCTCGGAACGTTTTACGTGTAGCAACTTACTTTTCACTCCAGGATACTCTCACCTTCCGGTCTCAAGTACTTAGACTAGGTTAAAAACCCCGAATTCTTCCCCAAGACTCTTTTCCTAATCACTACTCCCCTTTCAGGCAAGTAGTGAATATAGAGTTACCTGAATGCATCGACTCATTAAGGTTTAGATTCAATAGAAGATATCTTGTGGTGTATACGGTGATCACTACAAACGTTAGCCCTAAATTTGCCTATCTTCTTCGGTGATCATAGTCCCCACAACCCTAGTTAAGGGTTTAGCCTAGCATGCTTATCAAATCTAAATTAAAACAAGATGAACAGAACATGATTTACACTTACGGTTGAGAAAATCAACGGAATCATAAATTGTAATTGCAATTCAATGAATTAATCGTAGCAAAAAGTTGCAAGAGTAATATCTCAAGTCAAAAACACCTTGTTCGTGACCTAGCAGTCATAATGTTCCCAAAACGACCTAATAAAAGTATATTTATGTGATTTAAAACAAATCCTAGACAAAATAGAAAAATCGGGCTTCGACACGTTAAACCGGCAACTACACGGACCGTCTAACCTTAAATGGTCCATGCCACCTTCCGTCTGGACACGCTTAGCTCCTGGGCTTCAACCGTTCATCCACCAGCTTACTGTCACACTTAACGATCATCAGTAACGGACCGTGTAACTGACCATGTAACGGTACAGGGTCCGTCTAACCGTCCATCTGGATTATCTTGGATAGTTTCTCATGCGTGACCTCTGGCTCAGGTTCTGTGATGTTTAATGATGCTTGAGACGGTCCGTCAATCCTCCAACGGTCCGTCACATAATCCGTTTACCTCCACTTATCCTCAATTCATTTACACTTCAACGGCTGACATTCTGTCATGTTTAACGAGCAGGTACACGGCCCGTTCACAAGCACACGGGCCGTCACCCCTTCCGTGAGTTCTGACTTTGCCTATTTTTACCTCATTTCAGCACTGGCACTCTCTGCCACCTCTCATTTGAGGTACAGTTTGCCCAATTTTTGGCTATTCCTTCATGGATCCACGATTTTCGTGCCTTGCCTGATTTTCCTGAAAAATGCACTATACACAACATTAAACGCAACAACTTACTTGAGAATTCGCAAAAATTTCATTTAGAAAAGTGTCAAACGATGAGCGTTTTTGCGACTCATCAACACCCTCAACTTAAAATCCTTGCTTGTCCTCAAGCAATAACACACAAACATA
>JBCEWC010018783.1:0-11785 GCA_038996855.1 Solanum aculeatissimum
TAAGAAATTCAAGTTAAATCAACACTTAAACCATCATTAAAATACTACCCATGCATAGTTCAAGAGTAAAGGGGACACACATAACTTGACCTTCATCAAAGCCATTGAAACTTCATAGAATTTAAACTTAAATCAACTTTAAATCACCTAATTTCTACAGGCCACAACTCAATTCAATTAAATACTTTAAAATTTAAAGAATCCAACATTAAAGTAAGCTTAAAATCATAATTTAAAGAGGAGGGTTCTTGGGTCTTCATGGATGAAAGGAAATCCTTGAATCAATACCACATACCTTGAGATTAGTCAATAGAATTGGATGATTTTTCAACAAAGATGATTTTTGCCAAATTTCTTCAAGCTTTAATCAATGGAGGTCAAGCGAATTGACAGAATTTTTGAGAGAATTTAGGAGTGTTTTTTTTATTTTATAAAAGACCCTTTGGAGGGTCAGGGGCTGAGCAACACCCCCAAGCTTTAACATAAATAAATAAGGAAAACAAAGGTACATGGAGGGGGGGGGCATAGACCTTACCTCCTCCCTAAGATGATACTCTATGACGTGCCTAAGTAGACTAGCCATGAGACCCTATGTGTAGTGGCCAAACTAAGAAAATCCTATGAGAGGACTCCTCTTATTACAATATTCTAGGAAAGCAATAAACAAGGGAGACTCTCCCCTTACAATTTGGATAGAAAATAAGCACCTAAGACTAATCCTAAGTTCTATCCTGCTGGAGAGTACACTGGATCAGTGAAAGGAGCCATCTGACTGTATTGGTGGGCTACATCTTTTAAGGTGGTTTCCTCATTCTCTTCATCTGCTTCCTCCTGAATGAGACTATTTGCATCTTGTCCATCCTCAGGTAAGCTCTGCTATCTCTAGGCATTTGATTGGCTTCATGAAATACTTGAGGTCTTGTAATCTGCTGGCTGTACTTTGTTAAGGAGTATGCAACATGGTTTGCTTCTCTCATAATGTGATTACATTTGAATTCCAGGATTTGAGCTCTGAAGTATTGTATTCTATCCAACTCTCTCTGTATCCTCCTTGGGTGTTTTGTTGTATGATTAATTCATGAGCTAAGCATCTCTGCATCAATTGGTGTTAAGAGTCCAAAAAGGCTTGTCCAGAATGCCACTGTGAGTTTGAATAAGGGTGTTGATGATGTTGTCTATGTACTGAGGAGGGTATATATCCCTAAGTCTTTCTTGGTCCCATTGTCCATTTTGCACAAGATCAGCCACCTTAATGTTGTTAAATCTGTGGGTAGTATCACTAAATTGTGCCAGGGGACCCATACCCAACCAATTGTCCCACCAAAAGAGACAATTTCTAGAGTAAACTTTTCATTGGATGTGAGGTTCAATCAGGTGCTTGTTGTACATCATGTGTTTCTAAATCAGGGAATCCTTTTTGTCCCCTTTCTTAGTTAAAGGATTAACCCTTTGGCAGTATTTGGCCTTCAAGAAATCAGCCCAAAGAGAGGTATTACTTCTGAAGTTCCACCAGTGCTTTACCTGAAAGGCTTTACACACATCAGTCAAGTTTCTAAATCCAATTTCTCCTTCTGCTAGAGGAAGACTGAGGCTCTTCCCTGATACCCAATGGTACTTCTTCTTTTGTTCAAGTCTACCCAGGAAGAAATCTGCAGTGAGGCTTTGGATCTGTTTCAAGGTGGTGGATGGTGGAGAAATAGTAGCCAGAAGATGTATGGGAAGAAACTGGATCACATATTTGATCAGTGTAGCTTTCCCCCCATAGCTCAGAATTTTGGACTGCCATCCAAAGATACTGTTTATGACTTTAGACACCATCTCAGAAAAGTAGATAATTGTTTTTCTACCAATATATAGAGGGCACCCCAGGTAGGTGATTGGATCCTTTTTCTGCTTGAATTCAGTTATGTCAGTGATCCTTTCACAGATAGCTTGGTCAGTATTGGATATTACCATAAAATGGCTTTTACTCTTGTTAACCATTTGGCCAGACCCTCTCATAGGATTCCAACACCTTCATGATCAGATTTAAGGAATCTATGCTGCCAGAAGTAAATAGAATCACATCATCAACAAGGCTAAGATGATTGATTTGAGGATCTCTCTTATTCATATAGAAGGCTTGGAAATTAGGGTGACTATGGAGTCTATTCAGCATCCTAGACAATACCTCAGCCCCTAAGATGAACAGGGCAGGAGATAGAAGATCACCTTGTTTAAGTCCCCTTGTAGAGTGAAAGAAGCCATGCCTGACCCCATTAATGATAATGGAGTACCAGTTATTGTTCATGATTCTCCAGGCTAAGTCAATGAACTACTCCCCAAATCCCATTTTCCTCATGACAATACAAATGTAGGACCAAGAGGCCTTGTCATAGGCCTTGGCAATATCAAGTTTAATCACCACATTTCCCCCTTCCATAGGTTTCTTGATGTGGTGAATGATCTCTTGGGATAACATAATGTTCTTAGCTATATTTCTCCCTTTGATGAAGCCATATTGGTTGCTGGAGATGAGGCTAGGAAGGATAGATGCAAGTCTTGAGGATAGGATCTTGGAGAAGATCTTGCAAATGCAGTTACTAAGACTGATGGGTCTATAATCTGAAAAGCTTCCAGGATTACTAATTTTAGGAATCAAGACAATGCAAGAATGGGAGAAATACTTAGAGATCTCATGACCACTGAAGAAGGTCTGAACTGTTTTCAACAAGTATAATTTGGTAATATCCCAGCAGGCTTGATAAAACATGCCATTAAATCCATCTGGGCCAGCAGCCGAGTAAGGGTTCATGGATTGAACCACCTGATATATCTCCTCCAACTAAGGGGGCTTGAAGTCTAAAGTTTTGATCTTAAGTAACCATTGGAGGGATACATTCCAACTCCTCCTCATCAATGACCTTTTCTTCCCTTGTGAAAATCCTTTGAAAATGATCTACAACTTCCTTTGCTATATTATCCTCTCCCTGAACCCAATTTCCATTCTCATCTTGAATGTTCTGAATAAGAAGCTTTCTCCTTCTACCCCTAACCGGTGCATGAAAATACCTAGTGTTGGCATTCCCTTCCTTAAACCAATTTAGCTAGGTTCTTTGCCTAAGGATGGACTCTTCCATCTTGAGATATTTGATGTACTCAGCATTAGTCTTATGAAGATGGCTCCTCTTTTCCTCAAACTTGTGATTGATGAATTCCATTTCAGAATTGAGGAGTGTTAGAATGAATGAAAGGGGATTTTTTTTAATTTTAAAGACCCATTATTGGGTCAGGGGCTAAGCAACACCCCCATGCTTTAACATAAATAAAATAGAAAAACAGAGGGTACATGGAGGGGGAATGAACCTTACCTCCACCTATGATGGTACTCAATGACTTGCCAAGGCAGGCAGTCATGAGACCCTAAAAGGTGATACCAACCAAGAAAATCCTAAGAGAGGACTCCTCTCATTACAATAATCTAGGAAAGCAATAAACAAGAGAGACTCTCCCCTTACATATTAAAACATAAATAGCTCCTACACCTAGTCCTAAGCCTATCACTAAGATTCAGGGATGATGAAGGAGTGTTCCTGTGTACTTGTTGAAATCAACATCTTCAAGGTAGATTTCTCATTCTCTTTAGTTGTCTTCTTCTAAAAGTGATGATTTGCTTCCTGTCCATCTTCAGGTGAGCCTTGGTCTCTTTAGGCAGTTGGTTGATGTTATGGAACAGCTGAAAGGTGCTGATATACTGGCTGTATTTTGCTAGAGAATCTGCCACTTGGTTGGCTTCTCTCAGAATGTGGTGGAAACTGAACTCCGGGATTTGGGCCCTGTAATACTGAATCCTGTTTATTTCATTTTGAATCTTCCAGGGAGGTCTAGTTGTATGGTTGATCCAAGAACTCAACATTTTTGCATCAACCTTTAGATGGACCTTGTTATACCTCTTTTGAACACACCATTCCAGTACTATAGTTGCTGCCTGACACTCAGCTTGCTGGTTAGTACCATGTCCCAAAGGATAGGCAAATGCAATAATGATATCCCCATTTCTATCTCTTACAATGCCCCCAGCTCCTATACTCCCAAGGTTTCCTAAAGCACTGCCATCAGTGTTTAATTTAACCCAATGTTCCTTTGGTTTGGTCCACTGTACTGGGGTGATTTTGACCTCCTGATAATATTTCTCCATCACAGTGGTAAAATCATTCCACCCATAGGGACAGTTTATGTAGGGGAAGGTTGTCCTCATAAGCATGGACATTTCTTTGGTCACCATATACTTAACCTTGGTTGTGTTGGGGGTTAGTCTATCATATTTAGCTGAGCATATGCTCTTCCACAAGTTTCAGCAAATGAAGATAGGGGTTGCATGGAGGATGAGTTTGTGAGCCTCATTTTTAGGTTTGATTTCCCACCAGCTTCTTACCTGTTGAGTCAAAGACTGCCTTTCAGTTTTGATGTCAAGGAAAGAAGCAAAGTAATTTCATACCTTCCTGGTAAAGGGTCCATTGATGAGGATATGGTCAATAGTATCCCATCCAGGGTTAGAGCAGCAACAACAGTTGTTAAGGTCATAACCAAAGGTTCTCAGTTTTTCATTGGTAGGCAGTTTAATCATCATTGCCCTCCATAACAGAAAGGAGCACTTAAAAGGGATGAACTTGTGCCAGGTAAGCTTGTTAGTACTATTCTGATCTCTCTTCTCTCTTACCAAATTCCATACAGAAGCAGTTGTAAACTCTTCATGGGTGGTGAGTTTCTAAATTGGCTTGTCTGGAATGCCATTGAGAAAATGGATAGGAGTGTTGAGGATAGTATCAATATGTTGAGGGAGGGTTTTTTCTCTGATTCTCTCCTGGTTCCAGTGTCCATTTTGCATGAATTCTGCAACAGTAGAATTGTTGAATCTGTGACTGCTATCGCTGAAGTGAGCCAGGGGTCCTATCCCTAGCCAGTCATCCCACCAAAAGGAGCAGCTACCAGAGTGAACTTTCCATTGGATATGAGGTTCAATAAAGTGTTTATTATACATCATATGTTTCCAGATCAGTGAGTTCTTCTTGTCTCCTTTATTTGTCACTGGATTGGGTCTTTGGCAATACTTGGCCCTCAAGAATTCAGCCCAAAGGGATGTGTTCTTCCTGAACTTCCACCAATACTTCACTTGGAAGGACTTGCACACATTAGTCATGTTCTTGAATCCAATGCCCCCTTCAGTCAAGGGGAAGCTGAGGGTCTTCCAGGAAGCCCAATGGTATTTCTTTTTACCCTCAAGTCTTCCCTAGAAGAAATCAGTAGTGAGGGTTTGAATTTGTTTTAAGGTGGTGGAAGGAGGTGAAATAGCTGCTAACAAATGTATAGGCATGGACTGGATCACATGTTTTATCAGAGTCGCTCTTCCTCCATAGCTTAACATCTTAGAATGCCACCCTGAAATCCTGTTGATTACCTTAGAAACCGTGTCTGAGAAGTAAATAATCCTTTGTCTACCAATATAGAGAGGGCATCCCAAGTAGGTGATAGTGTCTTTTTTCTGATTGTATCCTGAGATTCCTTTTATCCTCTCACATATAGTCTGGTCAGTTTCTGAGTGAACCAAGAAGTGAATTTTGGTCTTATTCACCAGTTGCCCAGAAACCTTCTCATAGGTGGCCAGTGTCTTCATGATCAATGTTAGAGACTCCATACTACCAGAGGTAAAAAAGATCGCATCATCTGCAAAGCTCAGGTGATTGATCTGAGGGCCTCTTTGGTTCATATAGAAGGCTTGAAAGGTTGGGTGAGAATAGAGTCTGTTCATCAGTCTAGAAAGAACTTCAGCCCCCAGAATAAAGAGAGCAGGGGAGAGGGGATCTCCTTGTTTCAGACCCCTAGTTGAATGAAAGAATCCATGTCTGGTACCATTAATGAGAATGGAGTACCAGTTGTTGGTCATAGTTCTCCAATCCAGGTCAATAAATTGTTCCCCAAATCCCAGTTTTCTCATGACAATACGTATGTAGGACCATGAAGCTCTATCATATGCCTCTTCCATATCACGTTTAATCACCACATTTCCTCCATCCATAGGCATTTTGATGTGGTGAATGATTTCTTGGGCTAGCATAATGTTCTCAGCTATATTCCTTCCTTTGATAAAACCTGATTGGTTCTTGGATATAATCTGAGGGAGAATAGAGGCAAGTCTTGAGGAGAGAATCTTGGAGAAGATCTTGCAGATACAATTGCTAAGGCTGATGGGCCTATAGTTTGAGAAATTGGTAGGAGTGTTGGTTTTAGGGATAAGGATAATACAAGAGTGGGATAAGTATTTAGGGATCTCCTGTCCACAGAAGAAAGCCTGAACAACCCTTAGAAGGTCCTTTTTGATGATCTGCCAGTAAGTTTGATAGAACATGGCATTGAAACCATTTGGTCCAGCTGCAGAGAAGGGGCTCGTAGACTGAATAACTTGATGAACTTCTTCCATATCAAGGGGGGCCTGGAGGCTGAAGTTCTGGTCCTGGGTAACTAGTTTAGGCACACATTCTAAGACTTCTTCATCAATGGGGTTGTCCTCCTCAGTGAAGAATTTTTGGAAGTGTTGAACTGCCTCCCTGTCAATGGTTTCCTCCCCTTGCAACCAGTTTCCATCTTCATCTTGGATATTCTAAATGAGGATTCTTCTTCTCTTTTCTCTCACCAGAGCATGGAAGTACTTGGTATTAGCATCTCCCTCCTTGAACCAGTTTAGCTGGGTTTTCTGTTTGAGAATGGACTCCTCCATTTTGAGGTATCTGATATATTTTGCATTAGTTTTGTGGAGATAACTCCTTTTGTCATCATCCTTATTACTGATCCAATCCAACTTAGCCTCTCTTGTCTTTTCTTCATAAACCTTTACCTTAGCATAGATGTCCCCAAGTTGCTCCTTAGACCAGAGACTAAGGGTGTTAGCCAGTCTTTTTAGTTTATGGTGAAAGACCCACATAGGATTGCCATTGATCTCCTTATTCCAGCAATTCCTAACTATATCTATAAAGGTCTCTTGATCAGTCCAACAGTTGAGAAATTTAAAATACCTGATGGTATTGGTGGATCTATTATACATCTCCATGAGAAGGGGTGAATGATCAGATACCATAGAGGGTAGGTGAATAATGGTGGTATGAGGCATACTCCCAAGCTATTTATCATTAACCATACCTCTGTCAAGACTTTTCCAAATGGTATCCCCAAACCCTCTCTTATTAGACCAGGTGAAGCTTTGGCCTGAAAACCCCAGATCCTGTAGACCACAGTCTTTAATGATGCCTATGAATTCAAAGCTCTTCTTATTATTGTAAGGTATGCCCCCACTCTTCTCCTCAGTATTGGTAATAACATTAAAGTCCCCTATGATGCACCAGGAGATGTTGTGATTGTTATTAGCCAGCTGATGCATCTTATCCCAAAGAGGTCTCCTAAGATGATCTCTACACTTGGCATAAACAAAAGTCATAAGGAATTTATAATCCATGTGAAGCATCTGAATAGTACATGTCACTTGCTGTTCATCTAATTCCACCAAGTGGCAGTTGATGTCATTATTGCAAAAAATCCAAATCTTTCCATTAGGGTTGCTCACTGCATTGTCCATCTGCAACATTAACTTGAACTTGTCCAATTTTGTCATGTTGGAAAAAGGTTCCAAAATTGTAATGACAGAAATCGTGTGAATTCTTTTGAGGACTTTGAGTCTTTCCTTTACTCCCTGGGTATTTATACCCCTAGCATTCCAAGTGATTGTATTAATCATTAGGATGATCTAGCTGAGAATAGTCTTGTGTTGGGTCTCCCCCCTGTGGTAGACTTGGTGCTTCTGTTGGTGTTCCTTTTTTGTGTTTCCTTTGGACATTCTTCTTGGAGATAATCCATGTTGGTCTGACACTTTTTGAATTTCCTCATTATCTTCCTTGCCCTTAGAAGGAATGAAGGCTTGTATAAGGTATTCACATATTTCTTCCTCCTCCCCCTCATTTAGGGGGAGATTATCCTTGTCTAATTCTTCCTCAGAGTGAATCACTTGGTACTCATCCACTACTTCACTAGGAAGAGTAGGGTCTGAGTTGAGGGTACATTCCTGAAAATTTAGCCTTGGAGGGGTGGTCAGGGAGTGAGTAACTCCTTTGGAGTGGTCACCCTGTCCTTCTATTCTGTTTTCAAGATTCTCCTTAGGGCCTGCTGTTATGTTATCCAATTCAGTCCCTGTGAGTAATCCAGAGTTATTCTGTTACTGTTCCAGTCTTTTTTTAATAGCATCCCTTCTTTTCTTGCTAAGCTTGTTCCTTTTTGGCCCATTCCCAATGGAACTGGTACTAGCCAAAGATACCAGGTATTTAGCCATAGCTCCTGTAGTATTCTTGAGCTTAGGGATAGCAGAGACTCTAAGGTCTGTACTAGGGTTAGTATAAACCTCATGCAGAACATGAGTCAGATTTCCCCCCTCTGGATCCCCTTCCTGCAGATTAGTAGGATACCCCTTCATTCCATCAGTACCTCCACTACCACCAAAGGGGGAAAGGGTAGGGGATTGAATAATATTTAGATCGGGGGAGATGAGAGGATGGTCTAGAGGAGCTATTCCATCCTTCTCATGGGAAGATAAGTCAATACCTTGTCTCTTTTTGAAGGGCAGGTGTTGTTCTTCATGCCTTTTTCTTTGCAGTTTAATCATATCACCTTCATGCCTGGAATTCTGATTGATTCCTATTTTCCCATTTTGGTTTTGTTTTTCTTTATGCCTTCTTGTATCATTGGTGTGTGCCCCTTCTTGGTTTCCTTCCTTTCCTGTAATTTGGTTAGTGGGCTGATCTTGCTCATCAAGATCAGCATAATATGATGACAATTCAATATCAGAGAACTTACCTGAGGATCTCCTGTGAATCTGTTGGTCTTCCTTGTTCTGCAGGTTCTGAGTATATTCTTGTCTTTCCTCTATTTGGCCCTGGTTCATAGTTTTCTTTGTGTTCTTTCTTCCCTGGATTTGCCACTGACCTTTTTGTTGTCTAAATTCCTTCTCTTTTCCTGAGTTCCTTGTATCTTTTTCAGCATTTTGTTTTTCTTCCCTTTTGTTGTCCCTTGATTGGTGAGTTTCCTTACTCTCATCTTGAGCTTTGGTTTGTTTGTCTGTTTCCATTTCTTTCCTTCTTTTGTATTCTTTATCCTTTTTTTTAATGGTGCAGACATGCTTCATGTGGCCTTGATGTTTACAATATAGACAATAATCTGGTATACTCTCATACTGTATTGATTGCCACCTTCCTATGGTTAAGTCCCTTTCATCAAAACCCATCCAAATATGTGAAGGTCTATCTTTGGTGATGTCAATTTGGACTTTAACTTTAGCCATACATCCTCTAGTATTTTGGATTGAAGCAGTGTCCAGGAATAGGACCTTACCAATAGGAGCCAGCAAAGTGGTAACAAAATCTTTGTTATAGCAATGCCAAGGAAGTTCAGGAAGGGTTACCCAAATAGGGACAATAGAGGTCTCCTCCTCTGGTTTGAAAGTGGGGGTCCAGATTTGAATCCTCATAAGATGTCCTTCAATGTGCATTTTGGTCTTGGTCCAGACAGTAACATAGTCAGTCTCATTATCTAAGTCTATATACACATGCCTAGCATTAAAGTGAGCTATCTTAATTCCTCATATGAGCTGAGTCTGGAGAATGAAGTTCTTTCTAATTAGCTCAAATTTAGGCATGGTATTACTGAACTTCCCAATCAGGTTATACCTACAGGATTCAGCTAATTTTTGCATGTAATCCTCCTTGTTGTATATCACAACTGGGAGGCCTTGTTTGGAGGTATACTTAGGCTGCTCTATTTCTATATGTTTTTCCTGTTTAGCCATATTGAGTCTTAGTTTGGTAGCAAATGTTTGGATCACAGTGTAAGGGGCAGGTTCTATTGACTGCCCTTTCTTACCATCCTTTTGACTACCTGTGATGGGAGATTGACTAGCTAAATTCTAGGGGGGATGTTGTTCAGCAGACCCGAGGGATTCCTTTGGTTATCTTAGGGAACTGATTAGGATTCCTATTCGTCTGAATCTGAGTTTCCACCCCCTAACCTTTGGGTCTCATTCCCGGAGTTGGCATCTGTGTTTGGTTTAGGGTCCAGCATGGTAACTTATGACGCATCTTTCACAATTATAAGACGACTTTGAGAAGAATTAGAGGGAAAACCTTGTTCCTCTGATTGTTGTGGTTGCTGACTCCCTTTGGTCGTTTCCTCTATGAACTCCTGTCTAGATTCCTTGCTATGTCTCTTATCAAGTGTAGTCGTCTCTATTTGTCCCCGCAATTATTCCTGTTGATTGTCCTTTTTCTCCAAGCTTTCCTCTTGTTGGGTCTGCTCTGAGATGCACTTATTCTCATCTAGACTTTCCTGTGTGTTTGTTGTTTCCTTTGGAATCGAAGGAAGAACATCAATCGTGTCTAATTCATCCCCTATTGATAATCCAGTAACCGCCTTATCTGGACTGTAGGTGGATGAGCTAGGGGTAATATTGGAGTGGTCATTCCTCCGAATGGCCTTATCAATGTGTAGTGTTTCAGTATGGCTTAAATTCGGCGGTCGATTACCGTCCGCTAGTGCCTCAATCACCCTCAGTGAGGCTCAGTATCCGTTAAGTTACCGTTAGTAGTAGAGAGAGATGAGAGTGAATTGTTAGAGAGAGAAGCAGTTCAATGAATAATGAAAGGGGATTAGGGTTTGATTTAGGGGAGTTAGGAGACCTTAGAAAGGCTAAAAGGGGCATAGGATCTAATTAAATTACAAATTAACCATTAATGAAATGGACTAAATCACTGAACACAGTACCTCACGGAAGGCCTCTAGTGGCCGTTTGCACTTGGCCTCGGCTTCAGCTTGAACTCTCGAGGGACTTTCTGGATCACTTCACGAGGGGCTTCACAGATCGTGTAGCTGCACACAGACCGTGTATGGGTTCGTGGAGCATCACTTGGTCTGGAGTCTAACCCCGATCCTTGGCAAACCTTTTATATCAACTCATGGGACCCTTCACGGGCCGTGAAGGGTCACACGGACCGTGAAGTGGTTCGTGGGACCACACTTGGTCCATGGATTGGCCCCCAAACCCTAGGAGCACACAGGACTAACCCACGAGCACCTCCATGGACTGTGGACCACCAAACGGTCCGTGGTCCCACCCTTATACCCTATTCCAGAACCCTTTTCCAGTATACTTCCAATTATGGGCAGTCTCACTGCAAGGGCCATAACTTTCACATCCAAACTACAAATTAAGTGAAACTAGTTGCATTATGAAGATAACTCAAAGAGATTCAATTTAATATATAGTAGACCACACAGTTAATCCCGTACCAAAAGATATTGTCTTTTAAATTCCACTGCCCAACCGTCCTCGCAACTTCCTCAAACGATCCTTTTGAATTCGACCACTTAAATACAACCCATGGCTACCAAAATTTAACCATGACCAGTTCAATACTAACCTTGACCAACCATTGTGAAGTTCAAAATTTTTTGGATCATTACATCATCTCCCCCTTGGGAACATTCATCCTCGAATGAGCTAAAACAACGGCTTGAGGACAACAATCAAACGAGGGACATTTTCATCAAAACTTATAACGGATCATGCATCATTTCAAAAGTCATTCAAAACACATATCAAAACACCATTTAAACCATTTTCATGCTCATGTATGCATGCAATGTCATGAAACTCAAGAATTTAAGGAATTAGGACCATACAAGGATAGAACCTAGTACCTTAGGCTTGAGTAGA
>JBCEWC010018784.1:0-11784 GCA_038996855.1 Solanum aculeatissimum
GTTCAAGTTACCGTCATGATGTACTTAGCCAAAGTTTCCCGCTAACTCTCATAGGACCTTCTGTTACACTTCACGAACCCAAAAACGGTCGGTTCAAGGTGAGACGTCTTGTTCAAGGCACCATCCAAACTTTCTTAGAGCCAAAATCATAAGCCAACCTTGTCCTAGCCACTGCCTCATTTCACGAGGTAGTAAACAGCCCGTCCACCCTCACACAAGCCGTTCAAGGCTTCGTGAGTTTGGACTTAGCTTAGGGGTTGTTCCAGGCCACCCCAAGCTCACTGTGACACCCCACAGGACCCTAGACGGACCATGAAATGTTTAACGGTCTGTGAAAATGTCCTTGACCATTTTTCTGAGCCTATCGCCAATGGCTTCCGAATTTTTGACAGCCTCACTGTTAGGGCCATATCTCCCTCATACAATATCCACATTAAGTGAAACCACTTGTGTTTCAAAGCTAACTCAACGAGATTCAATTGTATATGTAGTATCTCACACGGTTCCTTCCACATCAAAAGTAATAACTATTTGAAATACACTGTCGAAACATTCCCTCTAGGCCACTTACAAGTCCAATTTGCATTCGGCCTTTTAAACTCAAACCGTGGCTTCAAAAACTCAACCATGGATTTTAGTACATAATAGAATGCCAACCATAAGTAGATTTCAAAAATTTTCTCGTTGTTACACTCCTGCTAAGCATACGGAGCTTAGTTTGTACCTTCAGAGTTTCCTAAATCTAGGATTCATCCGACTGAGTTTTTCTCCTTAGGGAGCTCCTGTCTAGTTTGTGACAAAGAAAGACAAGACTCTGTAGATATGTATATAGTACTAGCAGCTGAATAAGGTGACGGTGAAGATCTGTTACACATTGATGATTTATCATATAAGTTGGAGTGGACCTCAACCTTTTGTAAGGTTGATTTGATATCGGGGCATCATTAGTTGAGGATCTAGGCTAATGATGTTCATAAGACTACTTTTCTGACTCATTATGGGAATTATGAGTTCCTAGTCATTCCTTTTGGGCTGACTAATACCCCTGCAAAGTTTATAGATTTGGTGACCCGAGTATTTTGGTCGTATCTGGACTCCTTCATGGTGATTTTTGTTGATGATATTCTAGTTTATTTATCGAGTAGAGAGTAGCATCCCTAACACCTTTGTATTGTGCTACAGACACTTCGGGATCACAAGTTGTATATTAAATTTTCTAAGTGTGAGTTCTTACTTGATTTTGTGACTATCTTAGGTCACATGGTGTCCGACGAGGGTATTAGTGTGGATCCAGCTATGACCAAGGCAATTCATAGCTGGCAAAGACCTACTTCAGTGTCAGAGATTCAAAGTGTTATCGAATAGGCTAGGTATTACGGGTAGTTTGTTGAGGGTTTTTCCACTATTGTTTCTCTGTTAGCCTGATTGACTTGCAAGGATATGCCTTTACTATGATCTGATGAGTGTGAGGTAATTTTTAGAGGCAGAAAGAGTTGCTAACTACTACTTCGGTTCTGACCCTCCCTGTTAAGGGAGATATCTTCATGGTATATTGTGATGCCTCCCATGTTGGGTTGGGTTGTGTGTTGATGCAATAGGGTCAAGTTGTTGTATATGTTTTTCGCAAGTTATGGGCCCACAAACGTAACTACCCTACTCATGACTTAGAGTTTATGATAGTAGTGTTTGTGCTCAAGATCGGAGGCACTATCTCTATGGTATGCATTGTGATATCTATATGGATAACCAGAGCATAAAGTAACTTCGCATTAAGCTGGACCGTAATTCCTACAAGAGATAGTGAATTGAGTTATTGGTTGACTATGACATTTTTATTTTATATCATTTGGGCAAGGCAAACGTTGTAGCAAATTCCTTGAGTCGGAAGGTAGTGAGTATGGGCAACCTATCACACTTGGCAGTTGAGGAGTGACTGTTAGCTTCGGACGTTCAACCCTAGTTAACCGATTGGTCTGGTTGGATATTTTAAATTCCAGTAGAGTATTGGCCTTTGTTAGGGCTTAGTCTTTATTAGTTTATCAAATACGAGCCCATCAGTTCGAGGATGAGATGCTAGTTAGTCTTCGAGATAGAGTGTTGCAGGGTACTGGAGGTCAGGCTAGAGTTGTTTTAGATGGGGTTCTTAAATTTGATGGTTGATTATGCATTCCTATAGTAGGTGATTTCATACAATGGATTTTATAAGAGGCACATGATTGTCGATATTCTATCCACCCGGGAACAGGTAAGATGTACCGAGAATTGATGCAACATCACTGGTGGGATGACATGAGGAGAGATAATGTAGCCTATGTATTGCATTGTCTTAGTTGCTAGCACATTGAAGTGAAACATCAGTGGCCTGGTGGCACACTCTAGTTGTTGACCATTACCAAGTAGAAGGGGGAGCGTATGACTATGGACTTTGTTGTAGGGCTTCCTTAGACTTTCAAGGGTTATGATAGCATTTGATTGATAGTTTATCAGTTGACTAAGTCTGCAGACTTTATTCTGATTCATTCAACCTTAAATATAAAGCAGCTAGCCCGTACTTATATTAAGGAGACAGTTGATTACATGAGGTGCCTATATCAATCCTATCCGACCAATGGCCACTGTTCACCTCCACTTTTTGGGGGTATTTTCAGCGAGATTTGGGCACCCGATTGATTTGAGCATGATATTTATTCCCAGAACGATGGATACTTCGAGTGCACTATATAGGTTCTAAAGGATATGTTACGGGCCTGCATGTTAGTGTTTTGAGATCAGTGGGACTAGATTTTTCTGTTAGCTGAGTTTTCTTATAATAATAGTTATCATACCAACATTCAGATGGCCCCATTTGAGGAATTATATGGCTGGTGATGTCACACTTCTGTTGGGTTGTTTAAGCCTTCAAAGTCGAGTTCATACAGTTCATATTTGCCATGGGATGCCCTATCTAGGGTTCGGGTTATTCAAGATAGACTGAGCATAGATCAGAGTTGGCATTAGAGTTATGCTGACTGCATACACTGATTCTTATAGTTTGAGGTTGGTGATCGTGTATTTCCTAGAGTTTTTCCCTTGAAAGGTGTCATGCAGTTGGGGAGATAGGGTAAGTCGAGTCCCCGGTATATTAGGCCCTTTGAGATCTTGAGATGGGTTAGTTCTATTGCTTCTGAGTTAGCCCTGCCTCCAGTTTCCTCTACTATCCACTTCGTATTCCATGTATTGATATTTCATTAGTATATTCTAGATGAGTCTCATGTGTTGCAGTATGATATGGTTTAGTTGGACGGCCATCTAACATTTTTTTAGGAGTCAATTGCTATTTAAGACAGGGATACAAGACAATTGCGTTCTAGGGTCATAACAATGGTTAAGGTACAGTGAGACACCGTCCAGTTGAGGTGGCTACCTGGGAGATGGAGGCCCAAATGTGAGAGCAACACCCTGGTGTATTTGACACATCAAGTATAACTTTACTTTACTTTTATGGATGAAACTGAGGGATGTTTGTAATGATCCTGTAGGTCAATTCTGATTATCCAATTCTAAGCTTCTTCATAGTGACCTCGGACTTATTATGACATGTTGGGACTGTTTGAATAACTATTAGGTGTTTTGGTTGAGAATTATGCAAGTTCACAGGTTGGCAAGAAGTTAAAACTACCAAATAGAATTTCTGATAAAACCATAGTAAATGGCCTTGGAATGGGATTCAGATGGTTCCATCAGTTCTAGAATGGCCGATTTGTGCTAGGAGGCTGGTTGGTTCGAGAACAGAGGGTTGTAGTGAGCTTATTAGCTAAAGGTTGCAAAATGACATCAATTGTAAGCTAAAAAGGGCACTTTTAGAAAAACCCAGTTTAATAGGCTCGAAATCAAAAGTTGATGGCATGGTTAGCTTCGTATATCAAAAATATTCTAAGATGATACCACGTCAGTTGACGGGGTCATCCAGTTGCATTTTGACCCTCTCAACTTTTTCAGCTAAATTTAGCTAGAAAGAGGTGTGGTGCTCATTTTTCTTTAGAAGGATCCGTTGGAAAATTGACTTCACGCTTAGATCTGGAAAGTTCAGATCAGTGTGGTTACATTATTTCTTTTGCGAAAAATAGACATCGGGAGCCTCAGGAATGGCCCAGAAAAGTTTGGGACTTAGTTGGTGCAACACCAGATAATTAAGCCTCCTCGTTTGCGGAGGGTGAGGCACGATCAAAGGTATGGGGCTTCCAGAGCTCCATGTTTATGAAAACTTAGGTTCTTTCACGAAGGCCTAGCTAAACCAAGGCACCACGTTCGTGGAGAAGGGGTAATATCCATATATCAGCCTTCACCCCAGTGCGGATAAACCTTCATTTGCAATTTCCATGACTCATAAAAAGGTCATTTCAAGTCCAATTTTTGTGAACCAAAGGTCCATGTGACTTTGAATTCCACAAGGAATGTCATAGAGAAGTTTGTTTTGGGATTTGATGAGTATTTTGAGGTAATTTCTTTGTTCTAGTTGTTGTTGCTCTCCATTTTGGTGAAAACTTTGTGTTAAATTTCTAACTAATTCGTGATGGAATTGAATGAAATATAAGCCTAAACTATTCTATGTTCCATGGGGAACGTGATGGTTAGCTCGGTGTTGTTCATAGTTATCTTATTTTCTAGTATTTAAACCAAGAATGTTTTGAAAGAAATATTCTCCTGATAACGTTTCAACTTTGTTTTTAGGCTTTTTCCTGGCCTTCTAGTGCCCGTTTTAGGCTGAGATATTTGTTGTATGCTTGGGATGTCATGGGGATTGTTTTTGGAATTTTTGTTCGGGATATCAGGATGGGACCTATTTTTCCAATTTTAAACTTTTTTTCCTAATTTTTCTCATTTCTTGAGATAATACAACCAAATTGATCGTGTTGAAATTATGAAGTATATTTTAATAATTGAGCAGCTTCGGGAGACTATCAAGAAAGGAAAATCATGGCAAGACTAATTCGGAGTTGAGGTGATATCTCTCAAGTAAGCTAGGCTTTCCCTAAATCTTATATTTAATTGAGTTACATGCATAGTTAGCCTGAAATGTATGTGACATGCTAGTAGTGGCTGATATGTGTAATGTTGTGGTTGTGAGATTGTAATCTGCGTGGTTGGTTGTGAATACTATAATCTCAATGCATGTATGTATATATATATTGGTATTGTTGAGTGCAGGGAGGCCTAGTAAGGGATGTATATGGGACGATGTCGTAGGTAGGTACATATTCTGATCTTACTGATGTCAAGGGGTGAATTTTACCTTATATTGATATGATATGATGACTGTGAAACCACTTGTTAATTCCTTGCTACATTATGACTTGATTTCTGGAATACTATGATACTGTTGAGCCTATTAGTCAGAGGCAATTATGATATCCCTATTATTATCACACTTTTATTTCCATTACTTGCGGCGGGCTAGATTATATCATGGTTTCCTACTAGACCCGATTTTATCCCGATTATAGAGGTCTATGCACTATTATGTTGATATTAGTTGATACTATGAGTTCTTAGAATGCACTAAGAATGAGTTGTTTGTTGTGACTTAGGAGAGGTAAGATGATTGAGAAACCCAGATCAAGTTAAACTAGATAGATGGAGATTTTTGGATGCTATGTTCTGAGATCTAGATGACGCACCTTGTAGTTCAAGTCTCCGATGACCACCTCTGAGTGTTTTAGACCTCAGGTGATGCGCTCTGTGATTTTATTCTTCGGTGATCACGTCCGAGTATATGAGACTGAGGTGGCGATTCTAAAAGGGTCTAAGCACATGCCATTATTTTTGGTCGATGGCACTGTGATTGATTCTCTACGGGGCGAGGATCCATGATTGATTCTATGTTAGGTGAGGCTAGTGATTGATACTCTAATATTGAGACACTACTGATTATACTAGGGGGATTATTTCTCCGACAGGGGATCCATCACACAAGTATAATTATGGTTAGACTATTTGGCCTGCTTGACTTCCCGATTAGAGACTAGGTTGGAAGATCAAGGGGTTAGAGTCCCTGGGTGATATTAAGAATTTGAGTCTCCGTGTGATACCATTTCTAGATGGGTCGAGGACCCAGTTATTATTTTGATGAAGAGGGTTGAGGGCCTAATCGTTACTTGCGGATCCACTCACCTTTTAACACCCTAATTATGTCTGGGTGTACCCTCTAGGATTATGCGTGCTCAGGGGGCCTCCAGGCTTAGACACTAGAGCCCTGCACCCATGTATAGTTGACCGTTGATCTGATGATATGGAGAGTTGGGCTCTATGATAGTTCTGTGAGGTTCCAGTGATTATTTGTCATCTATATTATGTAGGGGTGTACCTCTTGGGATTATAGGGGCCCAAGTGGCATATAAGTATAAACAGTAGGGCCTAACACCTATGCACAATAGTGTGCTTCTAAATTTGTGACAATTGTTATATGGGTTAACATAACTTCTTCATATAATGTGTTTATGCTTTTCTATTATTGGTTAGTTGATATTACGGGTGATTTTATGGTTCTACTACTTTTAGATATATTTTAGCTTCCTTATGCATTTATTTCACTCAGTCAGCTGATGATACCAACTAGTGCCTTATATTGGTGCTTACCCCCACTCTGCTTCTTCCCATGGTGCAGACTAAGGTACCAGTTGATGGTGTTGATTTATGGGGATGTGGGAGCGCAGGAGATTTCTTTTGGTGAGCACCAACAACTCTGGTTTCATCACAGTCTCCTTTTTTTTATGACCATCTTTTACTGTCAAACCCTAGTCGTGTACAATAATGTTATGTATTTTGTAGGAGCACTCTCGGGTTGTATATACTATATTATGTTTTTGGATATACGTGTCCTTTAGCTTATTGTGATTATGTACAACTAACAACTCAATTTTTGGTAGATTGGATGTTATTACAATGTTGTTATGGACTTGACTAGATGCTAGGAAAAGTACTCTTGGGTTGGGTTTTTTGCTTACTTGAAGGTGGGACCTAGCAGACGCCATCATAACTGAGACCGGATCGTGACAAGTTTGTATTAGAGCCTAAGGTTCACTAATCTCAAACTATACAGAGTCACCGTCAAGTATATTCTTGTAGATAGGTGTGGAGACGTCCGTGGCTTATCTCCAAGAGTCTACGGGATGTGTGGGAACCTTTCTATATTTTTAATTCTTATTGTGCAATTTATCAAATGATCTTTCAATTTCTAGGAATTTAACCTTTTCCATTTCCATAGATAAGATACGTGGAGGTCCACGCAGAGGTCGGGGGCAAGGCAGAGGTAGAGCTACACTGTCAGTCCCGAACATGCAGCAGACCCCCAAGCCTAAAGAGCAGATGCCGAAAGCCTCACCTCACCGTAGCTAGAGGCTCCAATTTCCCCAGTGGCTTTTATAGTCGCACCAAGGAGGCAAACAAGTTTTGGACATAGCATGGTTGCGCTTGGATCCCTACTGTAAGGTGCACCGGCAACTCTAGCTCCCCCCCCCGAGTTCAGGCGCTAGCCGAGCCCATTGTTCTTGAGGCCCTGTCTTAGTCGGAGGGAGCAGTGTAGTTCTAAGACTAATGGTTACTTAGATACGTCTTGAGATTGGTTTTGCCTAGGATTTTTGGAGATACAGAGAGGATGTGCCGGAGTTCTTGATTGCATGTATGGATACAAACGTATGAAGTGTCTTGAAGAGGTACAAAGTGACTCGACCAACGTACGTAGTCTCTGAATGAGTGTAACATAGTTACACGAATCTCTATCTTGTGTAGAGGGAGATTATTTCACTACCGTCTTGCCTTTTTTAAAGGAAGCTAGTGAATTTGTCATTGAGCTATGTTCAACGAATCGTTACACTGAGTTATACTTATTTCTTTGAACAGAGTTCAAGTCATTTGAAACGAATAATGAATCCCTATTCAATGCTCCGAGGTTGGATGTTATCTAAACTATGTAAACCCGAGCACATAGTATTCTAATATATTTAATCTAATCTCATTCAAGGTTGTCGAGCAGATAAGTTTGCATTTTTTTTTCGGGAGGTCCATGGAGTCACTATCTAGTAGTACAGCCTTGGAGAAAGGCTTCACGACTAGCGATGTGCACCCGACAAAGATTGTTGTTTGGATTCGTTTACTGGGCTTGCTTTATCATTACCAGCCGCCGGATTATCAACAACTTTTGACCTAATTGCCTAGACATAAGATATCTAAAATAGAAGAAAGAAAAGGAAAATGCTATTGTAAATGGCACAAGAAATGTACTCACTTTACAAATAATTGTGTAAATTTTAGGAATTTGATTCAAGATTACTTGGACAAAGGTTGGTTTTGGATAGCAGACCGACCAATGGGAATTGAGACATCGTCATTTATGGGATCAGTAGAGATCAACATGATGTTTGCTGACTTAAGAAAGTTATCTAACCTATACAAAGAGTTGGAGGCGGTTGAGCACATCCTATCCCACAAGAATCAAGCCCAGAAAGTGTGGCAAGTCATTCGCCAAGGTCATTACCAACAATAGGATTATGTTCGAGATATCAACTTGAAATCCCGATAAATCAAGGATAAAAGCATCTACCCTTTCAAAAAAGGGTGGAATGGCGACCAATATACCACTTCAAATGCTCTTTGTTTAGTTTTTGAATGATAAGTTGTATTGTACCACTATTCTTCCCATGGTAACCAATGTTATTATTCCTTTGGATTGGAATATAGCTTGTAAAACATCCCAGGTAGTTCTCTAAGCATTAGTTAACCACGTCCCTCACTATTTGCATGATATTCCACTTATTCTATGTTATTTTAATCCTTAGGTAGTCGTTCCTTCCATAGTTCTTTTCTTGGTCTGATAGTCTTGTTAAAGCTTTCAAATCTACTTTCTATGTTGTACAAATCTTCCTTGTCCTTTCTTCCTCGTTCAGTAACGGATTTGCTCCATCCTTAACGTAAAAAGCCCTTTCTCATCTTGCATTTCTTTTGTTATAAAGTTTAAGAATCTTGTCTGTGGATTTCAATAAAAAAGGAAAGCCTTCTACCCTAATACTATGTCATTTTATTTAAATAAGTTTCGTGCTGCTCACGACTCCTCGAGGCTAAGAACAGGGTCAAACCATCATTCCAACATTTTCAGTTCGATACATTTCCATTATGTTACCTAGTGAAACCCTCCACCTCATGTGCTAAAGTAAAACGGTTGTTCTTCCTTCTCCACTCCTTTTTTTTCTATATATGAAACAGCGGGTAACCAGAGAAGGGGGGGAAACTCCTTTCCCTTTTTCCTTGCTCAATCTTCCTTTTCTGATTGAAAGTATCATACCACTCTACTATTGATACAGAGGCCAGATAGAAGGTTGTTCATTTAGCCCAACGAATCCTTTGTTTATGCTGTAGTGCAATGTAGCTAAAAGAGGAAAGCCCCTTTTTATTAGTAAGGTATAGGATGGTTGGGGAAAACTCCATATGTGCCCTACAACGGTTGAAGTATCAAGGTGTTGAGTTTACTTCTTATAAGCTTGATGGTACTTCCAGCTAGTAGTATGGACTTATCAGGATACTAGGTCAGTAGTAGTTGCATCGTTGAGTTGGGAAAAGGTCACCGAGCAATTTATGTCCATGTTTAACCCCAAGAGTTTTAGGGATCAACTCCGAGATTAGTTTATGTGATTTGAGAAAGGGAAGATGTCTTGTCCCACTATGAGATTAGATTTCATGAGCTCTCCTAGTATACTTTAGTTATTTTGCCTTTCGTGGAGGAGCGAATTCACTACTTTATGCGAGGGTTGAAGCCCAAGCTAAGGATGGGCACACATCCACTGGTGACTTCAAGTCATTCATTTTTGGACATAATTGATCACCCTTACTCTTTGGAAAAGATTGGTCACGAGGCCTAAGGGGGCAGCAACAAGTGAGCTAGACAAGGACGAGAGTTCAGTAGCTCCCAAATAGGATTTATAGTGTTTAGGGATAGACCTTCGAGGAGAGGTTAGTAGGGGTAGATTAGCCGACTATACTAGGAATCACTAGTTATTTCTGAGGGGGGCTATCATGGCCTGAGTATTTCTAGTAGGGGTAGTTCCTCTTATCTAACCAAATGTAGACAAAGAGAGCATGACTAAATTTTTCTAGGCTACTTTTGACACCTTTAGCGGATAGTCAGGGTTCCACGACAGCTGGATTGGGTCAGTACGATCGTGACCATAGAGATAGATCTTTATTAGGTTATTTTTTGTGTGGGGCACCAGATCATTATCTTAGAGGTTGTCTAGAGAAGAGGCAACACTTACTACCTCACAGCTAGCCTCAAATCCTATGCCAGGTGACAGGGGCAGAGGTCAAGAATATACTCGCCAAGATGATCAGTATAGGGACCAACAGGGTTTTCAATAGGGTGTAAAAGAGCCCACTAGAGGCGGTAGAGTCGAGGGTAACAACGATGTTGGAGAAGGAGGCCATCAAGGCTGATTTTATGTCACACCAGTATGGGATGAGATTGAGACTTCTGATGCGACCATCAAAGGTATGATTAATGTATTCCAACAGCCAACTTTATCCTTATTTGACTTGAATTCCAGATTTTCTTATGTTTTGTGTAATATGTTACTTTCCTGGATATGGTTCCTAAGCCACTTTCCTCTTTGATTAAGGTATCGACCCCAGCAGGGGATTCACTTGTGGTAGATCGGTTTTGCAGATGATGTGTGATCACTATAGAGGGTTTTGATACTTGGGTTGACTTGATACTGCTGGATATGTTAGACTTTGACCTTATTTTTGCCATGGATTTGTTAGGCTCACATCATGGTATGTTAGACTGTTAGGCCAAGACTATCACCTTGGTGATACTTGGGGTACCTCTAGTTGTTTGGAAGGGTTTGTGAGTCGAGTTCCAATGGGTATTATATCATACATTTAGGCCTAGAGATTGATATTAGTAGGGTGTTAAACTTAATTGGCCCATGTGCGTGATTTAACAACTGTGACTTCGTTTGTGCATTCTGTACGTATTGTATGTGAGTTTCTTGATGTGTTTTCGGTAAATTTTCCTGGGTTGCTTCTTGAGAGAGATTTATTTTTCTATAGAGGTAGAGTCGGGGCACTAAGCCCATATCTATTCCTTCATACCCGATGACTCTTAGAGATCTTAAGGAGCTCAGTTCACAACTTCAGAGTTTTCTAGATCTGGGATGAATCTGACCGAGCGTGTCTCCCTAATGAGCTTTTATCTTGTTTGTGACAAAGAAAAATGGGACTCTCCGGATGTGTATAGACAACTAGTAGCTGAATAAGATGACAATGAAGAACTATTATTCTCTGCTGCGTATTGATGATTTATTTGATTAGTTGTATGGGGCATCAGTGTTTTTAAAGGTTGATTTTAGATCGGGGTATCATCAGTTGAGGATTCGGGCAGATGATGTTCAATAGACTAGTTTTTGGACTTATTCTGGCATTATGAGTTCCTAGTCATGCCTTTTAGGCTAACTAATACCCCTGCAGTGTTTATGGAATTGATGAACCAGGTATTCGACCATATTTGGACTCCTTTGTGATGGTTTTTATTGATGATATTCTAGTTTATTCGCTGAGTCAAGAGCAGCATGCCTAACACCTCTGTATTGTGCTATAGAGACTCCGTGATCATAAGTTATATGATAGATTTTCTAAGTGTATGTTCTGAATCGAGTATGTGACTTTCTTGGGTCACTTAGTTTCCAACAAGCGTATTAATATGGATCCATCTACGGTCGAGGTAATTCATGGCCAACCTAGGCCTACTTCAATGTT
>JBCEWC010018785.1:0-11783 GCA_038996855.1 Solanum aculeatissimum
TATATGTAATTTCCCCTATAATATATAGTCACATACTAATTATAAGGTTCATCCTATGATAAATAATATATGTATTCAACTATTGACGCTACTAGTTCAAGTTATTAAATCGCTTCTATATTTTTAAGCCAATTTGTCAAAATAATAATAATAGCAACAATGAAGTATAGTGATGGTGATACACTCAACTGCGAATTATGAGCATAAGCTTTTCGCATATAGCCACTCATAAATGCATTAATTATGTTTCATAACTATAGTTTGATTAATTATATTTTATAATTATAGTTATAGTGACATTTGTATAAGTCATGTAGCATTTGTATACGTTTTATAATTCGCAGCTTTCCTATAGTATTTGTATATTTCACTATACAATTCGTGCTCAACATTTGTATAATTTGTTATACAATTCACAACTTTTATATAACATTTATATATTTCCCTATATAATTCATGCACAACGTTTATATAATTCATTATGCAATTCACAGTGTTACAATTATTTTTCGGTGCAACATTCAATTCGTCTCATAAAGTTTCTACTTCAAATAATTATTTTTTATCCATCTTATAGTTTGGTGTACTAAAGGATATTGCATGTTAGAATGTCATGTTTTGACCTTAGGCATTTCACATGTTTGCATATTTAGATCACTAAAGTGTTTTTGCTATTTTGCCTGTAATATTGAAAAGAAAATCCATGATTTACTATTATTATTCTAGACGATGAAGGACAGAAAACAGTGGAAAACTAATAATTTGCTCCTTTATAAGCAAAAAAGTTAATTAGGTAGGTCTCAATTCATTGAATAATTCGTCCATTTATTAGCTCAATTCATCTCAATTCATTTCAACTCATTTAAATTTGGATTGATATTCAACCCAAATTGACTCGAGAGAGATCTTGTCAAAAAAAATTTAAAACACTTTTTTTTAATTTGATATGTTTTATATAGCAAAAATAAAGAAAAAATATAATTTAATTACGTACTAAAATATTGAAAAAGAACAAATAAAGTAAGTAAAACTTAGTAAAAGCTGGATCGGGTTGGGTCTTGACCCGCTCTATAACTCATTACTCAACCCGTTTTAACCCAACTCATTTTGGTCTAAGCAAATTTGGGTTGGATTGGGTCGTGACCCGTTTGTTTTCTTGACCCATTATAATCCGCTCAAATTTGACCCAACCCGCCCAATTGTCACCCCTAGTCTCAAACAATTTTTTTTTTGAACTATTGAGAGTGTGAGATAAGTGTCAAAAACACATCTAAACTATCCTTTTTTTTTAATTTCACACCTAAACTATTGAGAGTGCGAGTTTCATACTTAAACTATCACTTATCAGTTTGAGAAACACAGTCAAGAATGAGGTCGACCATAACAACAAATACATATAAATAGATCACATTCATAAACATATTTTAAATAGAATATAAATCAAAGAGATTTATATATAGGCAAAATAATCCTCAAAATTACATTACTTCAAAATTCGTGTAACTTGTAAGGCTGTTAGGTGCGACAATTGATTATGATAAATGGTATTGCACTATTTTTCAAGACCCCTCCGATTCTTCCAAATTTAGAAGAAAAAAGAGCTTCAGAAAAGAAAATTCAGGAATGGCCAAACAGAAAATCAAACTAAAATTATAATTAAATTGCCTCTTTTTCTTGTGCTTGCCAATGCTTCTCGGCACTAGATTTCTTCCGAAGGAGACATAACTCCAAAAACTTCAAATAGGAAATCATTTAATATTTGAAAAAGTAAAGTTAAACTTTACTCGCGAAGTTGCGTAAATATAAAATGAAAAATATATATTAAAGAAAAAATAATTGAAAATACACACAATTTACTACTAATTGCAAAAATATAGATTAATGGTGCTTTATCAAAACGTTCATTTTTGAATTAGCTCAGTCAAGAACTCTCGACTGCTAAAGTTAATATTGATTTTGAAGTATTGATGTTGCCTTGTTTCATTTTTGAGTACAATTATTCCTACTTTAGGTTCTACAAAGTTTTTATACTACTCTTTTACTGGTCAAAAGGTCAACCTCAACGTTCTAGCCTAACCACATGGTTATTTGTTATTGTAACACTAAACAGTGACCAGTATGTTGTAGAATCAATTATTAGGAGTCTACAAAAAATTGATAGTCATTTCTTGAACTTCCTATAAAGCAAATACAATTCGATTAGAAAAGATCAGCGATGTATATAATTGAAATTATAGATCTTAGTAACTGAATTAATTGTCAAACTATAAATTCATGCATCAAGGATGCTTCCACATCCCAAGACCACCAATAGGCCCAAACAATTACCATCTTCACTACAAACAAAACATCAACATGCTATAGCATCTACTTTTATAACGTTTTGGACACTATCTCAATTTTATTTCTGATACTCTTTAAATGCATTACTTTGAAGGACCCAAAATATTTTTGAAGAGTCCAAGCAACATAGATTATGAGCACCCAACCATAACTTCCATAGCTAGTCCTAATTTCTGGAGTAAATTAGTTTTAACACATGTAAAATTAAAAAATATTTACCTTTAGAAAAGTCTCTTTGTGACCGTCTTAATTTCCACATTGCCTATGTGAGACCCTTCATGTTATATATAGCATTAATCATTTCATTAATATTGTGAAAGATGACCTCAATTCTAAGAGTGCATAAAGTAGAGACTGCAACATACTTGTATATATATACAACGCCTTGTGATTTTCGTAAACTATTTTTGTAAGGTATCAAAATAAATTTGAATGGGTCAAAATGTGTGGGTTATTGATCCATTTATAATTAGTTGGAGGCTATAAATAGATTGAAATGAGTTTAACTAAACTAATGAATAGATGAGTCGTCAATTATCAGTGTAAACTTGGGCAGATATATGGGCTAATTTTGAAAGCTCCTCTCTATATTTTTAAAAGAGGAATTTTCGCATATAACTAATCAAAAATACTTTAATTGTGTTTCATAGTTATAGTTTGGGTAGTTACACTTCGTAACTATAATTATAGCAACATTTATATAATTCGCGTAACATTTGTATACGTTTGTATAATTCACTATACAATTCACAGCTTTTGTAAAGCGTTTATACAATTCATGTGCACAACATTTGCATAATTTGCTATATATGCAATTCATAGTGTTTATATATTTTACTATACAATTTGATTCCCGCACGACGTTATTATAAACCGTGCTAATTATAAAAAACTCAAACTATAACTACAGTCAAATGTTTGCCGCAAGCCGTAATTAATTTAAACTAAGACTATATTAACTAATTAACTAATATATATTTGCTTATCCACATAATATTTTCTTTAAATTGTAGCTAATTTTTTCCACCCCATGCTATAGGAAAAGTCTAATTTCATTTCTTCTATCTGCACCCAAAATTGGACTTTCGAAATTATAACTAGGATCCCTAAGCTACGAATATCAATTAGCTATCAATCTATCTTAACTCTTGGTTAAATAATATTTTCTTCGATTTAATTTATTTGTCTTAGTTTGATTCAACATAAAGTTTATAAAAATATCTATAATGTATCAAGATATCGTTGATCATACTTCCAAATTTCAACATTTATTTTTAAAAGTAAAAAAGAAAAAGGAAATCAATTCAAACTTAGTTCAATACTTGGATGGTCAAATTTTTACTAATTCTAAACTTTGACTGTATATACAAAATACTAAACATACATGTAATCCTATGTATGTTTAATTTAAGAGCGGTTTGACCATAAATTTTAAAAGCATTTTCAGAGAATTTTTTTTTTTGGAAAAATCTTATGGCCATAGAATTTGTCTAATTATGGAAATCAAATTTCAAAATCTAAAAAACACATTGTTTTGAATCAAAATATAGCTATTGATTTCTTCTAACATTTTAAAACAAATTCAAATTTTTATATTTACTTTTTTCAAGAAAAATATACTAATAACAGTATTTCTTTTTAGTCCATGTGGCAATAACAGGAAAAAAAACATTATAATAACGCATAATAATAAAAGATTGGAAAAAGTAAATAATTGGTACTAAGCAACTATATTCAAACTAGAATTTTCGAAAAAATAACTTTACATCTAATCGATCTTTCTTATTATTCAATTATTTTAATTCAAGATTGAATTTTAGAAGTAGGAGTGTTTGTTGATCTGTTCTATCTAGTTTTATACATCAATTCATTTCATTGGTCTTTCACGATTTAATTTTTTCAATTTAATGGACAAAAAAATATTTCTTTGAAAATGTTCTCCTCTTGTTTTTATTATTTATTTATATTTATACATACAGTCATCACAAGGATATTTATTGCTAAAACAAATGTCATGAACTATTTTCTCACTAGTAAACGCGGCCCGGTCGTTGTTCAGGCACAATAAATTTGTTTGATTATTTTTACATTCTTATTTGTATGATAATTTATATTTTTTAGTCTATCTAAAAATGAATGTCTCTTTCTATATTTTATATGTGTGGTTGTAAAAAGTTTTGCATTAGCCTTGGGGGAGTGATCTTTTAGTAGTAAATAAAAGTGTAAATAGGGATGGCAATGGGGCGGATGTGGGGCGGGTGCGGGGCGAGTTGAGTTTAACCCGCAATTTTTTTAAATCGCCCCGTCCTGACCCGCATGAAGACTTTTTTCATTTTCAACCCACCCCGCCCTGCATAAACCCGCCCCGCTTAAATTTTTAAGTTCTTTTATTTTTTTATTGAATTTAATATGAAAAATTAGAATTCATAATTTTTAAATTTTTTTCACTAATTTACTATTTTTATTTGACATTTCAACAATTGTTTCTTAATCGTTAATTAAAAGTTTCTAATTAACATTTTAACAATTAATAATTTATCGGACATGTATTATTTAAATTTTAGAAAAAAAATAAAATTAAAGTCAATGTTTAATATAAAAAGTTTATAACTTTGATTTTTACTAATTACAAATATTTAATTTTCTTCGAATTACTATTTAGTTTTTTGAACCCGCCCCGTCCCGCATTAGTTTTAAAAATAGTTATTTCAACCCGCCCCGCCCCGCCCCACATAACATTAAACCCCCATCCGTCCCGCACCGCCCCATTGTCATCCCTAAGTGTAAAACATTTAAATGGGAAGAACTAAGAGGACCACAAAAATTTGTAAATGAAGTTCCACGTGACAGGTTTTTGTAGGTTAGAAAAAATGTAAGCATTTAAATAGTTTATGCAAAAATAAACAATATAAAAATTAGTAATGTAAAACTTAATTACGGACATTATAATGCTAAAACTTAATTATGGACATTATAATGTAAAGGATTAATAATACTTTTGTTTACGTCCACAATATTTGGCAAAATAAGAAAAAGATTTGAACACATGTCAAAATTAGTTACGACTCAGGTGAACAATTCTTAACTTGTCTTTTCTATCATCCTAGTTTATATGACACCTTTTTTATTTTGAAATTCAACTAATTTTTTTATTTATGTTTTTAAATATTTTGAATTATCAGTTATTCTGACTTATAGTACATTTTTCTTAGTTTTCAAATATGTAAATTTTATTTTAAAAACTTACAAAGGACATCCTCAAATTTATTGTCAAAATTCAAATAATATCGTATTTAAAAACTTACAAAGGACATCCTCAAATTTATTGTCAAAATTCAAATAATATCGTATTAATTGAAACAAAAAAAGTTTTTATCATTCAAATTACTCAGTTAATCTCATCTTACATATGACAGATGGGCTGAATTAAAAATAATGTTGCCCGGGGGTTCGATCACTCAGCATTATTATACATTGGATAACAATGTTCAACCACTGAGCTAAGCAGTTAGGTGTGAAGCCATTTGCAGGCAGCCACAAATAATTGGCAAAATTAGAAATAAGTAGATGGGCTCAATTTAAAAGTAACATAATAAATATGTTTGATTATATTTATATTTTTATTTGGATGATTAAATTCACAATAAGTATGTTTGATTATTTTTATACTTTTATTTGTATGATTAAATTTAAATTCAAAATATGATATTTCATTCGTTTTAATTTGTTTGTTCTTTTTTTAGTGTATTTAAAAAAGAATGTTTCTTTCTCTCTTTTTTTGATAACTTTTAAAAATTAACTTTCAACATGATATGTTACCACAAGATCAAAAAATACTTTTTGCTAATATTTAAAATCATTGTTTAATAATAGTAGTATTAAAATTTTGATTACATTTTATATGTGTGGTTGTAAAAAAATTTGTCTTGACCTTGGAGGAATGATCTTTTAGTAGTAAAAGTGTAAAACATTTAAATAGGGAGAACTAAGGAGCCAACAAAAGTTTGTAAATGAAGTTCCACGTGGCAGATTTGTGTTGGTTGACGTTCTTGGGAGAGTGGAGGAGTGATCTTTTAGTAGTAAAAGCGTAAAACATTCTGATAGTTATAAATCGGAGAATATTGGGGAGGATGTTGTAAGTTATATAGTAAGTTAAATGCATAAATCATAATATATAAACATGCCTTTTTAGTTCACCTTAGCGAATATCTATGCCTTCCAACTTTGAACGAGCAATTATATAAAGTTGAACAATGGAAAGTGAAATTATTGTTTTCCTTTTCATCGTAGTACATTTTTTGTCAATTCTCAACCAAAAAAATAAAGTTGATCAAAATCGCTAGCTTGTCATACGATCGACGACACAAAACTGTTTGTTCTAATATTGCACAGTGCAGCATTATAAACTGCCTCTATGGACCATCATAAAGAGCAAGAAAAAATCCTTTAGTGATAAATGTAAATGCCTCCAAGTATTTCAGAACCAGTCTGTGAATCCCTCTTATTCTCTTCTTCTCCCTCCCTCTTGCTGCTACCACCACCATGGCTACTGCCTTTATGTGACAAAGATTTTATGTCAGTTTCTTCTTTATCTAGCACCAACTGGCTCACTTTCTTGATTTCTTTATCTTTTCCCCACAAGACAACATATAGTCCACACACTATCACCACTGATCCAATGATGCTGCAGCGCACAACATTATATTAGAACAAAATCGTTTAGACTTTCGTATCAAACTGCTACAACTTCCAAGGGAAAGGGAAAAATCACATACCTTCCAAGGAATAACTTTTCTCCCATGAACAAGTATCCAGTAATTGCCACTATTACGAGCATCAACGGGTTAAAAATGGATACATATACTGGGCCTTTCATCCGAACAACCCAAGCAATGATGGTAAATAGCACTCCAGAACAAAAGATCCCCTGAAACACAACTTCAACAACATAAGAAGGTCATCCTTTTCATACTTGTATTTCAATTTTAACTACGACTTCTTACAAAGAAAAGAAATGATTTATTCTCATCAGCACATACCGTATATACTGAAGCAACAAGTCTAATATTCCATCCCAATTTCCATTGTTTCCAATCTCGTTTCATAACTACTGCAACAACAAAACATTGAACTGTTGCCATTACATTCAATAGAGCAGTGAATGAGTAAGGACATGGATATCGCTTAGCCGCCTTAGCCTGTACACACACAACCACATAGATTGGTAAAAATATTGTCTTGGAAGCTTCATCTTTTACTAGTATACCTAGACTTAGTTTAAATTCAAACTCTGGTATTTACTGAGTTACCACATCCCTCCTATATTGTTGTAACACATTCTGAACAATGGTTAACTTATAAAGGCTACCTACTACATCGCTGATGCTAAATAAACATCTACAACTTTACAATGTTATAAAATTCTATTTTTAAAACTCGTATCATTGTTCATCCCTAACGTCTCACCTGAACAATCAACAATAGCCCATAGCAAGTACAACCAGCTACGGCAAGAAAAGCACCTAGTAAAGGTTTACTCTCTCCCTTGTGTTTTGGGGAATGCAACAAGTTTATGTTTGTTCTCCCCATATTTATCTCTGGCCCTTTGTAGAATGATAGGAACATCGCTCCGGTGATGCAAATGATTGTCCCAAATACCTTTGCTTTACCTGCTGCTGAATGCCAACCCAACTTCTCTAACCTGATCAGTGCACAATAATACTGCCTCATTTGTTTGAAATTATTGAAAACTAATTAACTCGACCATCCTTGCAAAAAGCACCTCAATATGATGGCAACAATAAAGGTTATGGCAGGGATGAGATTGAACATGGCTGAGACGAAAGTTGGAGATGTGTAGACCAAGCTCTGCAGATACATGGTTTGTCCTAATGATCCCCTGCAGCCAAAAGAACCCTTCCACTATAAATTCTTATCAAATGACTTACAAAAATCTTTTATACCCCCTCCGTACTTTCAGTTTTAGCCTGTTTCACAAAGAATTTTTATTTTTTTTAGACAATTGTTTAATTTCAACTTTCTAGGACATGCGAGATACATTTTACCCAAGTAGAAAAGAAGTGAAGCATCAAAAAATGATGTAGAAACCTATGACCAAACACTGTTTCATTCTTGAACGGAAACTAAACAAGCAGATGCATCCACTTAATAGCTAGAAGAGTTAAAAAAAGAAAAAGAAAAAGAAGATAGAACAACTTACCCAAACATACCACACAGAAATGCTAGGAATAAAACCATCTTTGTTAGCTCGATTCTTTTTCCCCTGAAACAAGAAAAATGAGACTTGCATAGATTCATTCATTCCAAGAATCTAAATTAGACATAAAGATTGAACCTTTCAATGAAGAATGCTAGCGGGACCATGAAAACAGAGGCGAAGAGAGAGCGATAAAAGATCAAAATGCTAGAATTCATGCCATCGCTGGTTGCAAGTTTGAATACAATATTCATTCCTGCAATTATGATTTGCCCCAAAATCATAAGCAAAAGTGGCCTCATTCCATGCACCACGTTGAATAAATTTTCCATGCTACCCATTCCGCTAATTATTCCTCTTTCAAGAAACCAAATGTTTCTTGAAGAGGAAGGAAGGAATCGACAAAATCTAAAAGTTGGGCAAAAAAATGTTTGGAAGAAACTTTTGGCTTTGGTGAGAAATTGTTAGAGGAAAAAAGAACACAGATGTATGATAAAAAGCTATTTTCTCACAATTGTACGTATTTATAGTGTTACTCATTATCCGAATGAAATCATGCATGACGTAAATAAAGTGGGTTAAAAAGGGCAAATTATGTTTTGAAAATTAAGGTATTTTTGAGTGGCCTATATGCCACAAACACTAATTTTGATTTATGTTGGGGAGTTTAATTACATAAGATACATATCGAGATTGATGGAGTAGTATAGAGAGAGAAAGAGGAACTTTCATATAATGTTTATTGACCTAGGAAAAACTTATGAATTACGACAAAATCTATGGAGTTTTACGAAGAAAGGATAGGTTTAAAGGCTAGAGATGTGCATATAGGTTACGTTATGGCGAATAAGGACATATAGTGGGTACGAGGAGAGGTAGAAATAAGTCAAAAAAGTATTGATAAGAGATTATTAGACTACATATGACAGACATATAACTTACCAAGAACATAGGAAGATTTAAATAATGTCGAGCACTAGGATAAAAAATTATTACTAAAGGTTATCGTATTGCCTAATTTTTCTTAATAACCTCTTGCTATCTTATTATTCGATTTTAGTCACTTAAGTGTTATGATCATATCGTTTGTTGATATTATTTTCTTCATCATTATATATGCTTTAGATACTTTATTTTAATATGTTTTTTTATTTGAATTGAAACCTAGTCAGGAACAATTTATGTAGTATTATATTAGGTACATATTAATACAAAGCACAGTCATGATCTGCATGCACACATCTTAAAAAATATATATATTTAAAATATCAATCAGCTTATAATAAAAATTACAAATCTAAATTTAAATTTATTTGCATGGAATATACTCTTCTTTATTATCACTATATTTCATACCCTAAATCAAGTCAAATAAAGTTCTTCAATTATTATCTTATGATCTAATCAATTATGTCTACACTAAATATAACTACAGATATTATTTCTCAAAAATTTAAATTAAATCTTCTAATTATATACAAATGCCCTAATTGCAATATAATGAACAAAAAAAATCATGTGTCTTTTATACAATGAGATAACTTTCTTTTTTACAAATTATTTGACAATTTATCATACATTATTAATCACCCATAAAAATAATAATATAGTTAGTGTAATCTTAAAAATGATCGAGGTATTAAAAGAATGATGTACAAAAATCTTACATAAGTTTGAAGTCCAAATAGCAAATGAAGCGAATTAAAATTAAGCTATCTAAATTCTAGTATTATAAGTAAAGTGTAATTTTAAATAAATCAAATATTTTTTCCAAAGAATAATTAGGGAATACACAATGTTTGATAATATTGAAAAGGAGTATAATATGTTAAAACATTCCTTTTTTAAACCTCTCTAATTTCTAACGCATATTGCACATTCCCAAATTAATAGTCACTTAGGCCAAAATTCTAAATCTATTTATTTTCAGAGTTATTTTCATATATAAAAAATACTTTTTGTAAAATTATTTTTAAAAAATAAAAATTTGTGTGTGCTAATGAAATTTATGAGCAATTTTATAAATATTATAACAGTAATTTTTATAAGCTTAAGATTAAAAAAATTACTTTTAGAAAGAATTTTAAAAAAAAACTTCTAAAAAAAAAGTGATGACATATAAATTAAGAAATATACACATGCATAAAATCACAAGTGAGTTTCAAACGTAAGGAAAATAAGAGAAGACCTTAGTTATTTTTCGATGTAACATTCAATTCATTTCATAAAATTTCTACCTCAAATAATTATTCTTTATCTATCGTATAATTTGGTGTACTTAAGGATAATTTTGTCTTTAAGCTTATTCATCTATATTAATAACTAGGAAAGATGGTTGCGCTTTGCGCGGTCATGAAAAAAATCAAAATATAGTCTTCAATGGCTTGGATAAAACTTGTGGATGTATTCACATGTATGTATTGCCAAGTACCATTTATAGAAATGAGAATTTAAGCGCCTTCAATAATTGTGTTGCATTGCCCCTCAACCTCTCTTGATACATAGTTGATAGCACACAACTTCAAACACATCCAATTTTATATATTTTACAACTAAATATGTTTAACCATTATAGAGAAATCATATGAAGCCAATTACTCATTACTTTAAAAATCATCTATATTAAGAATAACGATAACCGTTTCAAAAATCATTTGAAAAAATTTCAATAAAAAAAAAATGTTTACATGAAGAAGCGATAGTTCATAACAAACTTGAGCACATTCTGCGATAGTCCTTTTTTTTGTGGTTATTGAAGACAAAAAAAGAATAGGTTTAAGTCTTCTCTCTTACATAATAATTCAATTTGGTATACAACGACATATAGATGGTAAGATTGATAGGACATACTGATAAAAAGGTGTAGCAACTAAAAAGCCTATAAAGCTCAACTCATACAACCTCAATATATATTTTCAAAGAAAGAACTGCTTAAAATTCAGAAATCTTCGTAGTTCATAAGCTCCATAATAGTAGAGACAATATCGCCATTTGTCGCTTTGATAACTTTGGGTGTTGAAACTCGTGCTTGAGTCAGCACAAGCTCTATATCCTTTCATTCTACACTATCTCATCTACATCTTCATTATCCTGAGCATAGTCGATGACAATGGCGAAGACTTCCATGTAATGTGTCACGCCCCGGAAGGGTACCCTAGACGTGGCCGGCACTCGAAGACTATTGCTAGCCCCCGAGCGAACCGCTTAGCGTCATCGTCACATC
>JBCEWC010018786.1:0-11782 GCA_038996855.1 Solanum aculeatissimum
ATTTTTTATGTAAATAAAACATGAGCTACTTTTTTTGTAAACATTTTACTTTTTTGTATATATATGTAATTTCCCCTAATAAGTATCTCTCGCTTTTCTTTTGGCCCAAAAGATAATATTTATGAAAAAATTGTTTAATGAGATTAAGAAAATTAAAATATTATAATTTTCAAAGAGGAAAAAAATTAAGGGAGAAATTTATTTTTTAAAGCAAAAGTTAGTGAAAATGATATTCACCCATTTTTTTAATCATTGGGTGCATGCGATGGAATTAGTTGGGAAGGGTTAATATTCTATATTAAGTCTTTGTTTATATTTTAATGTCGAGATCAACTCTATATAGTTTACGTTTTAGAAGTTTATGAGTATTTTATTACTATTCTATTCTTAGTGATCTCAGAGTGATTACGCACTATTATAAATTGCATTTAATCAAGTCAATGGAGTCATGCTACTTTATTTTTTGTGCTTGGAAGTTGGCCTCTGTGAGTTGTGATTATGATGAGTTTGATTTCATATTCAACGGTGTTATAAAATTTTATTTTATTTAGGAAGTAAACTCATACTTTAAATTATACATTATAATAATTAATTTGTTCTATATTAAATCAACTATCAAACAAGAAATAATTCATTTGCTAATCCTACGTCAGTAGCTAGGAACCCCTTTTTTGTTGCCATATTATGTTTGTCGGAAAATGAAAAGTTAAATATATTTTCAGGTTCACCATCGTCTCAACAAGTGTGGGGTCTAAAGTTAAATTTCATAGAAAAGTTTTATTTTTTTAGTTGACATGTATAAATTCAATAACTATAATATATTCATTATAATCCTACAAATGAGGCATGGAGGGGTAGAATATACATGGATACTATGAAGTAAGAATATAAATGATGTAAATTTTCAATGAAAAAATATATAATATTAAGTCAAAATAATAAAACCTGACAAAAAAATTTCAAAAGTTTATATGATAATATTGAAATAATGTTGTGGTGAATTTGATAAGGTGATATATTGATATTAAAATAGTGTTGATTAATTTTAATGCTTGAAATTTGAAAAAGACACCAAAAATAAATATGATCTTTTTATATACACACAATAATAGATTTTACACAATGTAAAAGACTTGACAGTTTGAGAGACTTTAGAATATTCAATAATGAGACAATAAAAATAGTCAAAGGAGAATAAAAAAAACTATATGTGTGTGTATATATATACATATATACGCATACACACACAAATACATTTTTGGAAGAAAATGAAACTCCAAGTGAATGCTTTAGTAACCTTATGATCGAGACGGTCCTGAATGGAATGAGATGCAAAAATGCCTACACTTATATAAAATGATATGTAAAGTCTTATGATAAAAGTAAAAGTAGTTTTAATTAACTTCTTTTCTATTAAAGAATGACCTTCAAAATAAAAATAAGAGGTTGTTAGATTGGTATGGTAGGGAGATTTAATTTCAGCATTATCTTGTATTGTTCAATGTTCGGTTACTATTTTTCTTTTATAAATAATATTTGCATAAATTATACGAAATTTATATATTATATTATACTAGATAGAATATAAAATAAAAATAAAAAAATTAATAATATATGGATTTAAAACACATGTTACTCCCTCAAACTAAGATAAAATGTGATTAATATTCAATTCTTGTAACTCGTTGAGTGAATTATATGCTAGTTGACTGAGGATCTGAATTGGATTAAATATTAATAGACGTTACTACAAAATGAAGTCTTATCAAATATAAAGACCGAGTCATGTCCTGAAAATAATTTCCATGTCATATTCATTCAAAAAAAATTATCGCAATAATTTTACTTTTTGTAGTCTCTATTAGATTCCCTTGGAAATAAGGCAATTTTTGGCTCAACTAAGTAGGGGAAGTTAATCAAGGGTCACCAAAAAAATCTTAAAAGTTAAAAAGAATGAAAAAAGTTTTAAGTATTGAAGGTAGGTGATAACTTTATGGTTAATAATTAATGAGCTTTGATTACTTTTTCAATAAGTCCTCAAGTTTTTTTTTTTACATTTTAATCCAACCTTATTAACCCTAATATATATTTTTTTTAAATTGTGCATTCGGATCACCCGCCTCCAACGACTATTTTGCGTCGTTTTCTTCTTTTCTTCCTCCTCTTCCTCCTCCTCCTCCTCCTTGTGTTATTATTGTTGTTTCTTGTGATTGTTGTTGTTACTGTGTTAGAAAGAAGAGATGAGAGAGCATAGCACCTTGTTTCTCAAAAATCTTTTGAATTTGAAAAAAAAAATTAAATTTTCGTCGATTTGATACTAAATTTCGTTGTTGTATCACTGCGCATTGCTTGTGAGGTAATTTTCGACCATTTTGGTAAGTCAATACTGTTGTTTTGTACTGAGTTTTATCTACTATTTTGGTTGAATTCGTTTCAACACCTACTGCTGAAACAAATGCATCATGTGATGAAACAAATCAACTATTGAATATGTTATAACAATTATTGCATCCAATTCAGCAATTGCTTCATTAATTGTTGAAATATACTTCCAACAACTATTGTAAGTGCTTTAGCTGTTGTTGCTGCAATTGCTAAATATTGTTCAACAATTGCTAAAACACATTCAGTAACTTATATAGCAATTATTGAAATATATATTTAAAAATTACTAAAAATTGTTGTAGGTGCTCTAGCTACTGCTGCAGCAATTGCTAAATATATTTCAACAATTGTTGTAGGTGCTTCAACTGCTGCATCAATTGATGAAGCAATTGCTGAAATTTTTTAGCAATTGTTTCATCAACTACAAGCAGAATCAAAATAAAATTATGCTCAGTTTTCTTTTAAATCATAACATAGGTATAGACGTTCATACTATCAATGGGGGATAAAATAACCATAGGAGTTGATTGCAATGATGAATAGGTCGAGTCCAACAATCGTTATATTTGGCGTTGAAAAAATAAAGAAATGATAGAGACAATAGCAATGATTGTGGATCGAGATGTCATGTATGAAGATTTTGCAAACATAATCATTTTCTATTGTGAACTAGGTTGTGAATTGAAAGATCTTGCCATCATCTACATGCATAGTTGCGATGAAAAGCAAAGGGTCGCTCCATTTAGAATAAAAAGTCAAATAAGTTTTCGTACTTATTTACAAGATGAAAGTAGACCCATTTTAAGAGTATATGTGATTGAAAAATTGACTGAAAATTATCCAAATCAACAAACATTAAATGATGAATGTGATTTGGCGGACATGAACATTCTAGACAAAGAAAGCGTTGATACACAAAATACTCCTCGGACTCCTACTTCTACTCCTGAAGTTACCAGCAATACACTGAGAACCACAAAATTGTCACAGTCTACTCATGCTCAAGATGACGAAATTGATTTTTACAGTGGTATGTAATTCAAGAATAAACAAGAGTTAGATATTGCCTTGAAAATTGCTTGTGTGAATAAAGATTTCGAATGAAGAAGGTGATCAATTCACGTACTGTGTATTGTGTGAAATGTGTACATTCCCAATGCAAATGGTGGTTGAAAGCTATAAAGCTCCAGAGTTTTGATAGATTTTACATTAGAAAGTATAAAAAAAATACATACATGTGGTTCACAATATCTTACGAGCCATAATCCCCACGCCATAACAAAAGCCATTGGTGCATACTTTAAGGATAGGTTTTCAAAAGGTAAAAATTCTTACGCAAGAGATATTGAGAATTCAATCCGTATTGAATTGGGCTGCAAGGTTAGTTATTGAAAGATTTGGAAGGGAAGTGTGCAAATTCTCCCAATTTGTGGCCTACCATACTACTGTGGCTAAAAAATAAAAAAGATATATCGAAGTTCATCGCAAAAGCTTTGGTAAGGGGGACACATGAGCACGGTTATGCAGTGCTTGATGCTTACCGTTATATGCTTACGATGGTAAATCCAGAAAGTAAGAGATTTGTAGCTTGACGAAAATGGTAGGTTCAAGTATTTTTGTGTTGCTTATGGAGCTTGCATTCGTGATTTGTGATGTATTCAAAAAGTTCTAGTTGTGGATGGAACATTTTTGAATAGTAAATATGGAGGTGTGTTGTTGTCTGCCGTAGCACAAGATGCAGAAGATCATATTTTTCCTATGGCATTTTGTGTAGTCGACACTGAGTGTGATGCCTCCTATCGATACTTTTTTGAGCAAATGAGTAGTTTTGTGGATGATACCCCTGAATTATATATTATTTCTGATAGACATCCAAGAATTATAAAGATGGTTGAGATTGTGTTTCCTTCGGCTCATTATGGTTGTTGCATAAGGCACCTCGGAGAAAATATCTGAAATAACTTTCACAATGAAAAAATCATCTACCACTTTTATAAAGAAGCAAAATCATATAGTGTAGATGAATTTACTGATCACTTCAACCAAATAAGAGATATGGTTCCAGGAGTTGTTGCACACTTGGAACATGTTGAATTTCACAGATGGAGTAGGGTATTCTTTTCGAGAAATTGATAAATCTCATGTGTTGAATTTTTTTGCGTATTTTTCTTAACAATTGTGTGTTAAAATTGCATTACTTACAACAACTAACACATATATTTCAGCATCTGTTATATCAAATGCATGAAACAAGTGCAACAATTACTGAATAAATGCAGGAGTTGTTAAAGTTGTTGCTGCTATAATATTTTTCAATAATATTCACAGTTTTACTTGTTTTATAGGTACAAAATCATAACATTAAGTATTGTTGAGTCGATTAACTCAATACTTCTTGATGAAAAAGAATATCCAATTGCTGCTCTTTTTAATAAAATATATCAGATATACGGAGAAAAGTTTCATGAGAGGGACAATATGTTAATCAATGCATCAACCATCTTTGTTCCAAATATAGAAAAAAAATCACTAAAAATATCAATTTGGAAAATAAGCTATTGGTTTATCAAACTATCAACTACGAGTATCTTTTCACTGATCACAATGCAGTTGCAACGGTTAATTTGCAATGTAAATCTTGCACTTGTAGAGTCTTTAACCTTGACAAAATACCATATCCATATGTTATGGCAACGCTCTAATGTCAATATGGTGATTATTATGGAAGACACATTTATGAATACTCATCTCCATATTACAAGGTAGAGACATATCTTTTTGCATACTTAGAAGAAATTAAACTTGTGTCGCCCGAAGATACTTGAAACATTCCTAAGGAATTTTTAGAGAGGAAAATACATCCTCTACATGTTGAGCCACACAAAGTAGGAAGAAAGGCTAAGAAGAGACGAAAAGGAATCAAAAAATCATTTTAAACAAAGAAAAATAAATATTCCATATGCAAAATGAGTGGACATAAAAAAACAACATACCCGAAGCGAAGTGCTCCACAGGTGTAGATTTGAAATTTTGATTACTATTTGTTGTTTGTAAATATTTTTTAATTTTTTTTTAATATTGACGTTGAACAAATGTTGTTGTTGAATGTTTCAGTTCTCAAGAAAGAAATTGACAGTATTAATGTTGAATAAATTTTCATAAAATAGGCAGTTTGCTTCAACAATTGCTTCACTGGCTGACAAAAGTCTAAGCAAATAGGAAATTTGCTTAAGCAACTAATGTAATTGCTGAGAAAATCCTCAACAAGTAAGATAGTCGCTTCGGCAATTGTTTAACTTGCTAAAAAATTTTCTTAGCATGTCACAGTAGTTTTAGCAATTTCTGTACTTGCTGAGAAAACTATCAACAAGTAAGGTAGACTCTTTTACCAACTGTTATACTTGTTGAGAAAATCCTTAGCAAGAAGGTAGTACATTTCAACAACTGTTGTTCTTGCTGAGAAAAATCTCAGCAAATTATTGAATTTGTTGAAGCAACTTAGATATTTATTGTCGCTGTTATGAACAAATTACTATGTAATTGCACAAAATTATCGTCAAACTCAAGTCTAAGTACCATAATACATCAAAATTACTTTATTTGTCATCTAATATGATTTATATAATCAATTAACAATCAAATTGGTCGATTAAGGTTGATTATACATTCAGTTACTCGATTTATTATTTGTTATGAACAAATTACTATTTAATTGGATAAAATCACCACCAAACTCAATTTAAGTACTATAATACATAAAAATTACATTATTTATCAATTAATATGATTTATATAATCATTTAACAATCAAATTTCTAGATTATGGTTGATTACACGTTCAATTACTTGATTTATTGTCTATTGTGAATAAATTACTATGTAATTATACAAAATCGTCATTAAACTCAAGTCTAAGTATCATAATACATAAAAATTACTTTATTTATCAATTAATATGATTTATATAATTAATTAACAATTAAATTGCTCAATTAAGGTTGATTACGCATTCAATTACTCGATTTATTGTCTATTATAAATAAATTACTATGTAATTGTACAAAATCTCCACAAAACTCAAGTCTAAGTACTATAATACATCAAAATTATTTTATTTGTCATTTAATATAATTTAAATAATAATTAATAATTAAATTATTCAATAATTTGCTAAAAAATTTCAACAATTTCTAAATCAAACAACTCACTTGCTAAGAATTTTCAACAAGACAGACTCTTTCAGCAACTATTATACTTGTTGAGAAAATTCTTAGCAAGTAGGTAGTACATTTCAGCAACTATTGTGCTTGCTGAGAAAAATCTCAGCAAATTATTAAATTTGTTAAAGCAACTTAGATACTTGATGTCACTGTTATGAACAAATTACTATGTAATTGCACAAAATTATCACCAAACTCAACTCGAAGTACTATAATACATAAAAATTACTTTATTTATCAATTAATATAATTTATATAATCAATTAACAATCAAATTGCTTGATTAAGGTTGGTTACATGTTCAATTACTCGATTTATTGTCTGTTATGAATAATTACCATGTAATTGCACAAAATTATCACCAAACTCAAGTCTAAGACTATAAATTACTTTATTTATAAATTAATATGATTTATATAATCGATTAATAATCAAATTGCTCAATTAAGGTGATTACGCGTTCAATTACTCGATTTATTTTTTTGTTATGAACAAATTACTATGTAATTACATGAAATCGCCACCAAACTTATGTCTAAGTACTATAATACATAAAAATTACTTTATTTATCAATTAATATAATTTATATAATCAATTAACAATCAAATTGCTCGATTAAGGTTGATTACGCGTTTAATTACTTGATTTATTGTCCCTTATGAATAAATTACTATGTAATTGCATGAAATCGCCAGTAAACTCAAGTCAAGGTACTATGGTACATATAAATTTCTTTATTTATCAATTAATATGATTTATATAATCAATTCACAATCAAATTATTTAATAATTTGCTAAAAAATTTCTCAACAATTGTTAAATCCAATAACCTACTTGCTAAGAATTTTTAAGCAGTTACTGGATAAGGTTATCTACTAGCTAATATTTTTTTAAGCAGTTATAGCAATTGCTGAATAAGACTATCTACTTGCTAAGATTTTTTTAAGCAATTGCTAAAGCAGCCTGTCTACATGTTAAATTTTTTTTCAGCAAAAGTAGTAATTACTAAAGAAGTCTTTGCTATGCTCCAATATTGTTTTCAACAAGTGAAGCAGTTGCTTAAGAAGATTTCCTACTTGTTGAAATTTTTCTCAGCAAGTGAAGAAGTTGTTGAAGCAATTTGCCTATTTGTTAAGATTTATTTCAGCAAGTACATCAGTTTCTAAAGCAAACTGCTTATTTACTAAAGATTCAACAATTTTACTTAATAACAAAATCATCTAATAAATAGGATTGTTCAACACCATTTTTATATAACCATTCAAACAAAAGACATAAAAAATATTACAATCAGGCTTTAAAAAAGAGGAACAATACTGTAGCTCCCTCCTCTTCAATACAAATATCTTGGAATGAATAATCACATGTTCCTCCAGAACCACCGGATAAGAGGATAACAACCAAAGAGGTAGCAAAAATTCAACCCCCACCACGAATGAAGAGCAAAACACACAAATTTTTTCTTTCAAAGATGTACTTACTACTCCCTACGCTAAGGTATCGGATAACCAAATCACGATACCAGAAATATTCGACGAAGAATGTAGATAGATTCACTAGTATGCAACAAATAGGAAAAGGAAGGATGGGATGAACAAATTCTACTATTGGATGAAGACAAGAAGAGAATTTACAGGTCATGGGCCTTCTCCGTCATCATCAAGGTGCTCAGAAGGAAAATAAGTCACTTGTACCTAAAAAAGAAACTATCTACAATGTGGAGAGCCATAGAAGAAATAATCCTCATAGGCCTAGGCCATGACTATTTCATAGTAAATTCTACAAAGAAGAAAACCTACAAAAAGTGCTACAAAAAGGATCATGGTTCGTTAACGATTTCTTTTTGTCTATCAAACAATGACGCCCAAGCTTTGTAGCCTCTGAAGTTAAAGAAATAAAATTTTTCATCTAGATAAGATTATCAGAATTTTCGACAAAATTCTATGACCACACAATTTTAGTACACATCAAAAAAAAATTTGAAAAAACTCGTCAAAATAGATGTATGCACTTCAGAGGCATTAAGAGGAAGGTATGCACAGATATGTATCAAAACGGATATGCTTCAAAATGCGACAGAATTCGTTTGAAAATCCGTGAATACAAATCAAATATGGAACCCTACTAGAAACGACGATTCAGACTCAATGGAACTATCACAATTCGAATTTGGTACCCCCGTGGTCCTGAATCCGAGAAAGATCATTAAAACTAGTTTCAGATTCAAAAACTCAAAATATTCACGGAAGCTCTAAAAATTGTAACAAAGCCATTTCTAGCGTTAGTTTCACCACCCAAAACCACTGCAACTGATGGAATTTCAATACAAGCTCCCGAACTCCGAATGTTGACCAAAGTCAAACCTATGATCCAAAACGGACTAGAAATACAACTTTGGGCCTAAAATCTTCGCTTTAACTCTGAACTCAATTCTGCAAGTTCTCCTAGACCAGATTCAGCATTTCAGAACTGATGAAATTGACAGAATTAAATTTTAACACTCGAAACTCGAAAATGACCTCAAAACTCAAAATTTCTAACTTTAAGCCTTTGAAAACTCTTTTTTTTTTTTTGCAAAACTCCGAATTTTACAAGATTTTCAAAATTCAACTTTTTGACTCATTAAAAAATGATCCAAAAAAACTTTCAGGAAGGACATAAATGGTAATTTGACCAAAAATACCTAAAATAACCTTCACGGTTATTACACTTAATGTCCGTATTAGTATTTAAAAAAAAATCAAAACTAGGCCAAAGAATATTTTATTAAGCAATAAAATAAAAGAAAAATGCAAAATAATCTGAAACAACAATAAGAAAAAAAGAAAAATCTAAAGCAATTAAGGAAGGGTCTCTAGAAGCCTCCGTTTAGAAATCAAGGTGTCACTTTATTTTCTCCGCCATCGTTGTTGGTGACCAACATAGGGAGATCTAAAAGGAGGTGGAAGAAACAACAATAGGGATTACACCTTACAATTTCCAGCTAATAACTCCCAGATAAGAGATCATGTTCCTTCACTTTTAATCAGGTAACAAATTAAGTCGTAAAGTTCCTAATATTTCCTTTTCTCAGTAGGTTGAGCTTCCAAAGAACTGATATCACTGCTAGAGATCTGAAAACATCAACATTATTTATAACTCAAGTGTATGGGAATTATTTATTAGGTCATTTTGACATTGCTAAATTAAACTTTGTATTTGCCGACCTTTGTATCCTCTTGCTATGTATATCAAATTTGTGGTTACCTCTTGATTATTCTACTGAAAAATTTCTATTCTGACATTTTGTCAAGCTGAGATTAAGAATTTAAATTCTCTCCACGATTAGTAATATCAGGAATAATGTCTTGATTAGGTATTTCTTGGACACCTTAAAGCTCTCACCACATGCGATACAAATCATAATGAAAATTTTCAGACATTATTGTAGTCACCGAATACAATACTTTAACTATTATGCCTCTCAACAAGTTGAATCTTCATGAAGTAGTAAATCAAGAAATTGAAGTGATTCTGCTAAAAACCTTCTAAAATTAGGATTACCGCATTTATCCATGTATATAATCTATCTTTCTTCATTGGGAACTTCTGTATAGAATTACACTAAAAGTTATCTGCAAAATCAAAAATTAAGTTAGTAAAATTATCAGCAAGAGTATTTTCTTCCCTGAGAGAATATTGTACTCTTGCTGATACAATGCCCCTCAAATTTTGAATGAAGCTGACTTCCTAAGCCACAATCCTTAGGATTTTTCACTGTTCCTCTAGAATTTGAATCATTGCCAAAGAATCGTTCTTAATTATAATTTGTGATAATATATTGTCTCTATAAATCAACAAATATTTCCTTATTGTTATAGCTTCAGTAATCAAATAGGTGGTATCCTGAATTTTGACCCTTTTTAGCTATAATTAGATTCCCTTTTTGATCCCTAATACAAGCACCATCAGTATTTCCTTTAAGTCAATTTATGAGAGGGATCCATTTCAGCACTTGGAAGTAACAAACTACTTTATACCCTTCTAAATACTGTACAGTAACAGGCCAATTATTCAAAGTAAAATTATCCTTAAATTTGAACTTAATGAAATTCAAAATTGAGTAATTAATTTTCTAGATCACTTTTCCAACAGAAAAAGATCCACCATGAAAAATAATATTTCTCCTTTTCCAAAAAAAACACATTATGAATAAAGAATAGCATGAAAAACTAGCTTTATCTTGTTGTTACCATCAATTGACCACCATCTTCTCACCATCTATTTCACATTCAATATTGGCCCAATTATCCCAACAGCTCTAAAGTAATATGACCATATTCTAGTTGCAATCTCTCCTCTCTTAAGAACAGATGATTAATATACTCATTCTCAGGATTGTTATAACGTTTACAATTCTCAAAGATATTAGGATTCCAAGTATACATTAAATTAGTGACAAGAACTTTACCTTGCCAAATCTTCCAGGCTAGAAATGAGAACTTGAAAGGTAAACCTTTCACCTATAATGATTTTAAGTCTTTATTGGACATTCTTCTTTTTCCTTAGTAGTTCTCAGACATTCTTAATATTGAAATAATCGGTCCACCAGAGTTTGTCTGGTAACTCTCCCAACTGCATAAATCTCATCTAATATTTGATATGATCCACCATATATTCCGAAACAACATCCTTAAAAGTTTCAAAATCCCATCCCTCTTCATTAAAAAGGTCTCCTATATCTCTCATAGGGTGACATGTTGGGGTGTCTAATTGATGTAGGTGCAAAGGCCCAAGATTGGACCAATTATCATATCAAATTGAGGAAGTCTTACTCCTTGGTTCCCACTACAGATGTTATTCAATAATATCTCTATTTTTAAGTATATGTTTTCAAACTTGGGAGCCCCCTTTCCATTGAACAAGAGAAGAAATTTGTTTCTTGCAATATTTGTTCCAAAAGAAACTGAACCACAAATTATTTTGTGTCCTAAATTTTCACCACCATTTAGAATATAAGGATTGAGAAACTTCAAACATTAATTTGAAACCAAGCCCCCCTTCTTGCTTTGGTAGATAAACTTTGATCTATTCAACTCAATATTTACTCCTATTAGATTTTTCATTACTAAAAAAAATTAGCAAAGAGCTTATGTAATTCCTTGATCACATATTTAGGAGGAGTGATAGCAAATAA
>JBCEWC010018787.1:0-11782 GCA_038996855.1 Solanum aculeatissimum
AATCTTAGCAATTACTCTATAGGGTCCATAATACTTGGAACTCAGTTTTAAATGTTTCCTCAAAGCAACAGAAGATTTCCTGTATGGATGTAATTTGAGATAGACCAAGTCATTCGCCCGAAAATTCTCTTTCGGATCTCTTCTTGCCAGTATAGAACTTCATTCTTTCCTATACTTTACTGAGGTTATCCTTCAATACCTGGAACCATTGTTGTCTCCTCATTATTGCATCCTCAGCTGTCAGAACCATGGTTTCCAGTAGAGGACCAATTGACACATGAGGAGGAGAGTAACCATATAAAGCTTCAAATATGTGCATTGTAGACTAGTATGAAAATTTGTGTTGTACCACCATTCGGCCGCAGACAACCAGTGACTCCATTGAGTTGGTCTATTGGTAGTCATACACCTCAAGTAATTTTCCACGCATCTATTCACCCTCTCTGTTTGGCTATCACTTTGAGGGTGATATGCAGTACTATAGTTCAGTTGTGTACCCAACAGCTTAAACAAGGACTGCCAAAAGTTTCTCAAATTTGTTTTATCTCTGTCAGTAACGATAGACTCAGGAACTCTATGCAAACAATATATGCTTTCCCAAAACATATCAGCTACAGTGAAAGCAGTATATGGATTTGAAAGTGCAATGAAGTGAGCATACTTAGTCATCCTATCCACCACTACCAGTATGACCTCCCTGTTTCTTGATTTTGGTAACCCCTCTATGAAATCCATACTAATATGACTTCATGCCTGATTAGGGATCGATAAAGACTGTAAAATCCCAGGGTAGGGCACATTCTCATCCTTGTTCCTATGACAGGCATCACAAGAAGCTATAAATTATATCACCATTTGTTTCATTTTTGTCCAGTAGAATACCTGAGATAACCTTTTTAATGTTCCCAACTGACCTGAGTGGCCTCCTAAAGGGGAATCATGAAACTTGTTGATCAATTAAAGACTGAGGTTCCCATTATCTCCCACATACACCTTTTATTTTTTCATAAAATGCCATAGGCTAGGACCCTGTTGTTCTACAGTGGTTTAGGCCAGCAACTCTAAGGTTTGGCGATCATCCTCATAACTGTGGGTCAGTTCTTGCATCCACGTAGGAATGGTGGTGTTGATTGTCATTAATTGACCAATCTCATGGATTACATTATCATCTACCTTCTCCCTCTGCCTCAAAAGGGCATCTGCAACCCTATTTTCAACACCCATTTTATTCTGTACTTCGTAGTCTAACCCCATTAATTTGGTCAGGCCCTTCTGTTAGATGGTTTAAGTGACTCTTTGCTTCAAAAGATACTTCAAGCTATAATGGTCAGTTCTAATCACAAAATGCTTGAATTGGATGTAATGTCTCCATTTATCTACCGCATTCAAAAGGGTCATATACTCCTTCTCATAGATCGATTTGCCCCTATGTTTAGGTGCTAAAACCATACTGAAGTAAAGTATAGGTCTGCCTTTTTGCATGAGAACAACACCAATACCATCATAGCAGGCATCCGTTTCCACAATAAATTCCTGAGTATAATCAGGTAAGGCTAACACTAGAGTAGACGACATAACAATTTTAAGAGCATTAAAAGTTGATTTTGATTCTGTACTCCACTGGAATGTTTCCTTCTTAAGTAAATCAGTTAGAGGTCGGCATATAGTACCATAATGAGCCATGTATTTTCTATAATAACCTATCAAACCCGAAAAACCTCTAAAACCCTTCACTGAACATGGTCTAGGCCACTCCACCATAGCTTGAATCTTGCTTGGGTCAGTAGCTACTCCGTCTTTGGTGATGATATGACCCAAGTACTCTATCCTTGGTTGGCCAAATGAGCATTTTAATCGTTTCGCAATTAAGGAATGCTCCCTCAATGTCTTGAAAACAGTTAATAGATGTTGCACATGATCTTCAAGTGAAAGACTGTAAATGAGAATGTTATCAAAGAAAACCAAGACAAACCTCCGAATATATGGTTGAAAAATTTGATTCATCAATGCTTGAAAGGTGGTAGGAGCATTTGTTAGCCCAAAGGGCATAAATTGGAACTCATATTGCCCCAAATGAGTCCTAAATACAGTCTTATACACATCCTCAGTCTTCATCCTAATTTGATGATATCTAGCTCTCAAATCGACCTTGGAAAAAATCACAGACCCATGCAACTCATTTAGCAAATCATCCACAATGGGAATTGGATACTTGTCTTTAACAGTGATATTATTTAGCCCTCAATAATCGACACAAAACCTCCAGGTTTCATCCTTCTTTTTGACCAGCAAGGTTGGGGAAGAGAAGGGGGACTGACTGGGTCTGATAATTTCATTATTCAACATCTCTTTAACTTGTCTTTCCAGTTCATCTTTTTGAAAGTAATTGTATCTATAAGGCCTTAAGCTCACTTGGCTGGAACCAGGCTTCAAATTAATCCTATGATCTAAAGATCTGATAGGAGGTAAGGACTTAGACTCAGAGAATACATCAATAAACTAGTCTAATGCCTATAATATAACTTTTGACTCTTGAGCCTGATCTGTTGCACTGGTCATCATGAATAGATGGGTAAATAGAGCATTAATCTTCTTAAGCAACTTACCCATAGTAACACTGTTGATCATGCTAAGTTTTCCCTCTTCAAAAATGCCCTTCAACACTAGCTTATTACTCTTTCTCCCAATAGTGACACAATTCCTCTCATGATCAAACTTTGTAGGATTGTGTTTTTTCATCCAATCATTCCCTAGAACAAGATCACAACCACCTAGTGGAATTATCAGTAGGTCTTCTTGAAATGCCCTACCCTGCATTTTCCATTGGAATCCTAAACAAGATGAGGTGCACATCACATAGTTACCATCAGCTACTATTACTCTCACGAGGGGCAGTAACTTACTTAGTACCAGTCTCTTTGACAACGTGAGCATCCATGAAACTATAGGTACTCCCAGAGTCTATGAGCACAGTAATATCCTTATTCTTAATGACCCCCTTCACCAGTATTGAATTGACCTATCTATTGTGTCCCGATAATGCACTTAAGCACACAACTTCTACTACTGCTTGTTCAACATCACCTTCAATTTTCACATCTGATGGTAAGTCACTAGATTCTATAGTGGCCTCCATTGTAATAGGATTGTTCTCGACCTTACCCAACGCAAGAGGACTAGGCTCACTCTCACCCTTCAAATAGTTTATTGCTTCTTCGGACATTGATGGCCTGGAACATACTTCTCGCCGCATTGAAAACAAAGATGGTTGCTTTTTCTATACTCATACACCTCTGGAATAATCTGGAAAGGAGTGGTCCTAAAAGTAGTAGTGACATTGGACCTTGAAGTAGTAGCCTAATTCACCATAGGATAGGGTTTTGGAATGGGCTTGTGTCGCCTCTGAACAATCTCAATTGCCTTTTCCTGCATTCAAGCCTTCTCAATAGCACTTTTGAGGGTTGTAGGTTTAAACATCTTCACTGCAAATTTGATTTCTTCCTTTCAAGCCCCCATAAAACTGGACAGAAAATGTGATTCAATTAAAGCTGGATTCCTGATGATCATTTGTGCTTTCAGATCTTCAAACCTCCCTAGAAATTCATCCACAGTACTAGTTTGGCTTAACTTATTAAACTCTTCCACTTCATCTTCTAGTAATTCTTCCCCAAATCTGTTGCAAAGCTCTTTTTTAAATTCAACTCAACCAAGTACCCCAACACTCAATACCAAGGAATGATACCAGTTCTCAACAAAACCATTCAGATAAAGAGCAACCGCTTCTACTTTTTGATTATCAGGTGCTCTGTAGAGGTTGAAATACCTTTCCCTCTTACGAATCCATACCTTAGGGTCATGACCCTCGAAAGATGGTAGTTCCCACTTAGGCAGAGGAACAGGCACAACTTGAAGCCTGGGTTGCCCGTAGTCCTGTGCAGGAATGGGTAACAATCCCCCACCAGGCTGTTGCTCCACGGAAGTCCTGATAGGAGCCCTTTTTAAAGCGGTAAGCCGATCTAAGATTAGTTCAAGTGTACCTTGGATCCCAGTCTGGGTGTTCCGAACATCCTGCTGATTATTCAACAAATCAGTTAATTGTTCATCATGACGAATGAGTTTCTCATCTAACAGCTTCATACGAGTACCCTCAGTCGTTTGCACACTCAAAGGTTGTAGGAACGAAGGCTCTGATGCCAAATGTCAAGATCAATCTTGATTAATTACACATAAACAGAAAATAATTAACACAATATATTTTGGGACAATTTTCAAGATTTCATTACACTGAACTAAACATGAATTGAAAACTATTACAATCTAAACTGAAAATAAGAACGGACAGTACACTGGTGGACTAGTAATCTAATAGGAGAAGAAGAGGAGAGAATTAGAGGAGAAAGAAGAAGAAATTGAAGGAGATGAGAAGAAACTGGACGAGAGATAATTGGAAAGATGAGAAAAGCATCAGGTTCTAGCATATCCCCCACTCCCCCATGTCAGGGTGGTTATATCAGTGACCACTGCACAGTGACAACTGCCCCACTGACCTGGCTAAATCCTTTCCCTTGCTATTTGGTAAATTGATTTCAATCTCAGCCGTTATATTTATAATTCCTTCACTCGACTTTGACTCTTTACAACTACATTTATTGATTCTTCCTTAATGGATTACTCAGATCCTAACAAGTACACAAGTAACGCTGGAAAGCAGTGTTATTATTCTTCCTTCACTTTGCTCAAGGGAAGGGGAAAAGGGTTGAAGGAGCCATTTCGAAGAGGTAACATCCTTTCAGGTTTTATGTAAGCCTTTTTGTTTTAAAGAAAAAATATATATTAAGAATGCATTAGGAGAATGCCATGTAGGCGGGCTACACATCTTCTTTTATATATATACTAGGTAATTGGCCCGCGTTTCGCGCGATCATAAGTAATCTAATTAAGTATATATATTTTAATATTAAAATTAATAAAATACTCTAAAGTTATTAAGTTCTTTTTATATAAAAAATTTAGCATTATAGATTTATCTCAAGAACTTTTATTAATGTAATATTACTAAATTCCTTGTTATTTTCTATTATATATTTAGATTATAACATTATTTCTCGATATAATTGTTTTTTCAATAGTGTTTGTACTCTCTAACTTGAATGTTAAATTACTATAATACCCCCAACTTAAAAATCAATTTAATATATTTTTTATATTATATGTTATATTTATTTAATTATATCATATTATATTGAAAACATATAATTTTTCACATTGAAAGATTGTGGTTTTTCCAATGAGCTATGACTTTTGCAAAGAGGTGTGACTTTTTCGAAGGATTTTGACTTTTCCGAAGGGTTTTAACTTTTTCAAAAGATTGTAACTTTTGCGAAGAGTTGTGGCTTTGCCTAAGAATTGTGTCTTTCTCGAAGGGTTGTTTTTTTTCTAAAGAGGTTACTATAATACCCCCAACTTAAAAATTAATTTAGTATATATTTTATATTATATTATATGTATTTAATTATATTGTATTATATTGAAAGCAAATAGTTTTTCACTTTGAAGGATTGCAACTTTTTCGAAAGGTTATGACTTTTTCAAAGAGTTGTGACTTTTTCGAAAAATTATGACTTTTTTTTAAGAGTTGTGACTTTTTCGATAGTTTATGATTTTCTGAAGAGTTGTAACTTTTTTGAAGGGTTGTGACTTTTCCGAATGCTTTTTACTTTTCCAAACGGTTGTGACTTTTCGGGGGATTGTGACTTTTTTGAAAAATTGTGACTTTTACGAAGAGTTGTGACTTTTTCAAATGGTTGTGACTTTTCCAAAGGGTTGTGATTTTTCCGAATACTTGAAACTTTTCCAAAGGGTTGTGACTTTTTTGGGAAAATTATGACCTTTTCAAAGAGTTTTTTTTAATGGTTATGACTTTTCGAAAGGGTTGTGTTTTTTCTGAAGGGTTGTGACTTTTCTGAGGGGTTGTGACTTTTCTGAGGGGTTGTGACTTTTTCGAAAAATTGTGACTTTTACGAAAAGTTGTGACTTTTCGAAAAGATTGTGAATTTTCTGAGGGGTTGTGACTTTTTCAAAAAATTGTGACTTTTACGAAGAATTGTGACTTTTTCGAATGATTATGACTTTTTGAAAGGATTGTGACTTTTTTTGAAGGATCATGACTTTTCTGAAGGGTCATGGCTTTTTTGAAAAATTGTGACTTTTTTTAGTGGTTGTGACTTTTCCAAAAGGTTGTGACTTTTTTGAAGGGTTGTAAATTTTTTAAAAATTTATGACTTTTTTGAATGGTGCGACTTTTTTGAAGGATTGAGACTTTTTCGAAGGGTTATGAATTTTTTGAAGGGTTATAACTTTTTCGAAGGGTTGTGACTTTTTTGAAGGGTTGTGACTTTTTTGAATGGTTGTGACAGGTGAAAGTATCGTTTAATCAGAAGCGACGCCTTTTAAGTTTTTTTAAACTTCTGTTGGACTATTTAATTGATTTTAAAAATATTGAATTATTTAAGAAAATAAATAAATAAGATTATGTGAGAGCTTTTTTTTTGGAAGGGTCATGACTTTTCTGAAGGGTCGTGACTTTTTTGAAAATTTGTGACTTTTTCGAAGGGTTGTGACTTTTTTGAAGGGTGGTTAATTTTTTGAAGGGTTGTGACTTTATCGAAGGGTTGTGACTTTTCTGAATGGTTATGACTTTTTTGAATGTTTGTGACAGGTGAAAGTATCATTCAATCATAAGCAAAGCTTTTTGAATTTTTTAAACTTTCGTTGGATTATTTAATTGATTTTAAAAATATTGAATTATTTAAGAAAATAAATAAATAAGAATTATGTGAGAGCGCCACGTAGGCAGGCTCCCAATCCTCTTATATATATATATATATAATATATGATATGATTTGCCCAACTCAATGGTCAAATAAATTTCTAATCATGTTTTTTGTACTTTCAAATACTTCAGAAGCCTCATTAGTCTTTAATGTCTGCACAAATTTGTCAAAAATTTCAAGATAAAGTGAAGAAGAGGAAAACTTATAGAGAACATAAAGAGCATAGAAATGACTTGAAAACTCATTAGCAAAGTATATTATTTATCCAATGGAGAAGCAAATTGGCCTTCTTTGTTTTCAGCATTTCTATAGTTTGAAATAGTTGACTTTTAGACTTTATTGCCTTTTGGTGAAGGATTCAATTCCCTTGTCACCATTTTATCATTTTTTTTATTTTTTGACGGAAAAAAGGTCAAAAATGTCTTTGAATTATATGAAATGAATAAAAATATTTTCCATTTGTAGTTTGGTTCAAAAATACCTCTGTCATTGATATTTTGGTCTAAAAATGTTCTTATTGTTATTAAATGGGTCAGAAATGTCCTTTAAATAAATGTATATTTTTTCCCTTTTTAAACATATTATGTTCCTAATAAAAATATTATTTTTAAAGAATCTTTTTCTTGTTTTTTTAAAACCACATTAATTAATAAAAATGTAAGAAAATAATTTTTTTACGTAATCTCATTTTATCAATCAAAATAGAGTATTGTACCCCTGTAACAAATAATATATGTCATAAATATAAGATCATAGTAAACCTAACATTAATTTTTATTTAGATAATATTAAAATAGTAATTATAATAAAGCAAGAAATATTTTAATTTTTAATTTTTTGTCGAATTGAAGTAGGATAAATATTTGTTAATTAAAAAAATATAATTAGAAAAGTAATATGTTCAAAAATAAAACAAATAATAAATTGATTTGAAAAAGGGCATTTTTAACCCATTAAATAACAATAAGGGTCTTTTTGGACCAAAGTATTAACAGTAAGGACATTTTTGGACCAAACTATAAATGAAGGGCATTTTTGTTTCTTCCATATAGTTTAACGACATTTTTGAACCAAAGTATTGACAGTAAGGACATTTTTGGACCAAACTAAAAATGAAAAGCATTTTTGTTTCTTCCATATAGTTTAAGGAAATTTTTAACCCTTTTCCCTTTTTAACTTAGTATGTGTGAATATGATTCACATATTATTTCTTTGATAGTAAAACATCATTCCAACTCCTAGCTGATGTTATTCTTTCGATAGACAAAATCTTAATAATTTCTCGTATATGATTAAACAAATTATTTACAAAGTAGATTGCACGTATTAACATCTTAAAAGTCCTAACTCTAGATCAATTCATCCTTATCAGATCGTGAGGAATTAAGTGGTTGACAATTGTAGAAAAATTGAGATTTACGGGCACCTCTACGGACCGTAAATGAAATCATGAATTGTAGATGAGTCATGAATCCAATTATGAGACTTAAGTTCTGACTTGTGTTTTACGAATCGAATCTATGCATCATGAATCATTTTATAGACTGTCGATTGAGCTAGTGAAACAGTCTCAAAATTTAATTTTAGCCTGACTTTTATGGGTTTAATTTACGATTCGTAAATCAAATCATGACTCATAAATTTATCTCATAGATAGAACTTCAAAAAGACTTTGATTATATGTTTTACCTATAGTTCAATATTTTTATATAATGATTTTCATGAGTTCTTTGTATATAGATGTCACGCCTCGAGAGGGTATCCTTGGCGTAGTCAGCACTCAGAAATCATTGTTGGTCCCCAAGTCCTGAATTGTATCATTCTATATAACTTTGTTGCTTGATCATATAGAGTCCACAATTGTGATTGTCTAAGTTGAGTGAATTGAGTATGAGGAGCATATTGCATTATAATTGTATGTTCATTGAGCATCTTACTTGTATTATATGATGGGTCTGGTTGAGTGGAGTCTAAATGACCGTCTGAGTTTGAGTCATAATTGCATGTCTGATTGATTTCCTTGATTGGTTGAGTTGATGAGTAATTGAGTTGAGAAGAGATAAATCCAATGAGATGAGTTTGAGTGATTGTTATGAGCATAATTTAGTCTTGGGAGGAGTATTGAGCACCAATATGGGAGCGAGTACGTAAATACTCTAACCCATAAACTATGTTGTCAGCATATGATAGCTGTGCAGTTAACTCTGGCGACTCATGTCACAAAAAGATGAACATTTATTTTGGATCCAAGAGAGAGAGTTGATCGTCCTTCACCTTGGCAAGTTTAGGACGGGCTTGGCAGCGACGTCACCTTCGTTGTGCATCACCAAACTAAAGATGGTAGGTTTTGGATGTCGGTTAAAAGAAACTCTTAAGCAAACCTTGATTGAACATATTATGTTTTAAACTGAGTTGCATAACACTATGTCTATTTTCAAAGCACGATTTATTTAAAACTTGCATATATATTAAGTTGAGTCATAAGATGATGATTTGAGTTTCGAGTTGAGTTGAGTTGATCTTTACCTGTTTCCTTGAGCTATTTTACATACCAGTATATTCCATGTACTGACGTCCATCTGGGCTTGCATCAATAATGATGCAGATACAAGTGATAGAGGACTTCAGCAGGTGCATCGTTGAGGTCCAGATTTTTACATTCAGATTTGGTGAGTGCTCCTTGCTATCTGGAGAAACCCTTTTATCGTTCATTCAGTATTTTATTTATTTTGAACTGAAGTAGCCATGGTCTGTCATGGTAGCTTCTAGATTGATAGATAAAGGCTTCATAGACATTTGAGTAGAGGATTGTTGATTGTCAATTTTAGTTCCAAACTGATCATTGGAAACTATATTTTCAGAGGAGTTTTATTTATCTATTTGATGTTTTCCTTGAGTACTTCTTTTGTTGTCGAGTTGATGTGATGACGAGGCAAGGTGGTTCTCTTGGGGAACCAACAATGGTTCTTCAAGTGCCGACAATGCCAAGGGTACCCTCCGGGGGCATGACATTAATATTCTCAATTATTTTTCAGGGTGAAATCTTAGGTCTAAATATTCAAGATTCTTAAGAGGACCTATTGTTGCCAAATATTTTTAATGAGAGAAATTTTATCCTAGAGGCGTAGTGACTTTACAAAGTTTTTCTTGAAATTTTATTCTCTGCGTACAGGTTCCCATGTCTCATTTAATACCTTGTAGTTCCCACTTCAACGCACTTATAATTTCTGGATTAAGGGGTCTACATACTATTGGGTCGGTTGGGTCAGCTGCTTCTACTTCATGTATGTATGTACTTAACGCTTTCTCTAATTGTATTAACTGTCTTCTTTGTTTTACTTCCCTATAATAAAACTAGTATTTTAAATGGATTACTGTAGCAAATATCTATGTTCTCATAGGATTTCAATAAAAAATATATCTAGATTTTAGGTGTTCGAGTAACTTATATTCTAGTCTAGATAGTATTTCTATCAGTTCCTCTAAACTCTTGTTATCATTTTTAGAGTTATTCAGTCTAATATATTCAAGATATAAGCTACTTAATTGTTGTTTAGTTGTCAAATACGATTTTGTATATTTTTAAAGGTCTTCACATTTAATTTAGGTTCCCCAAACTCCTGGGCTATGATACCAAAGTGGTACAAAAAGGATACGAAAAATATAAAATCACACGAAAAATACAAGTCTAATGGCAAATTGGTAGTCTAACAAAAAAATAATGGGAACATTTATAAAATAACGAGAAAATTTATAAAATTATATTTTTGCTTGATAAATATTAAACCAGTCCTGCTCGGTACTCCCTCTCTCATGTATGTCTTAAGTCAAGAACATTTTTTTGATTTCTCCCATACTTTTTTTTTATTTCTCCCATACTTTTTTTAATCCACCTTGTTCATCTCTTCCTCTTAACCCTATGCACTTAATAATTTCTTCTTAACCCCACCCCTGATATGGCAATCAATTTGTCCTTGTAAGTTTTATGGATTTTAAAGCCTTAGAATCCTAGGAATTTATAGGTTAATCCATCGTTATTGTTAAGCAGTTAAGAGGCTAACCATATACTAAGGGTAAGATTACGTGCAAATCATCAAACATAATATACATGATGCTTGAACATAATGTAACATAATATACATGATACTTCATAACTTGAACATAAGATAACAAACCAAACATGACAACATAAATTCAAACATAAAGTACATACTGTAATGTAACAACCCAGAAATGTTTGAAAAATCTACTTATGATTGGTATTCTATGATGTACTACAATTCATGGTTGAGTTTTGGTAGCCACGGGTTGAGTTTAAGTGGCCGAATGCAAATTGCGCTAGTTAGTGGCATAGAGGGAATATTTCGTTAGTGTACTTGAAACAGTCATAACTTTTGATGTAGGATGAAACATGTGGAATACCGCATATCAAATTGAATCTAATTGAGTTAGCTTTGTAACAAAAGTGGTTTCACTCAATTTGGACTTCGGATGAGGGCGTTATGGCCTAAACAGTGAGACTGCCTAAAATTCGGAAGCCATTGGAGATAGGCTCAGAAAAGTGGCCAAGGACTTTGTCAAGGACCGTGAAACTTTGTACGGTCCGTTTAGTGCCTCGTGAGATGTCACAATGAGCTTGGGGTGTCCTGGAACCACCGCTAAGCCAAGTCTAACTCAACGAGACCTTGGACGGTCCGTTTGGAGCTAGACAGCCCGTCCACTGTCCCGTGAGGGTGGACAGTGGCTAGGACAAAGCTTGGCCTTGGTTTTTGAGTCTAAGTGATGTTATACGGTACCTCACACGGGCCGTCAACCATTGGATGGTCCATTTACTTGCTCGTCAAGTGCAACAGAGAGTTTTCGTGAGTTCGCGTTGAAAATTTAGCTAAGGGAGTTTTGACGGCAGGGTTGACGGGCCGTGTGCATCTTGACGGCACTGTAGCTTCCGT
>JBCEWC010018788.1:0-11782 GCA_038996855.1 Solanum aculeatissimum
CAAAAAATCCACATATTTCTTACATAACATGCCACGGTATATACATCGTGAAGGATGTGAAGCACGGGGTCTCACATATTTGTTGGTCGTTAAAACACTTTTAAGGACCAGTAGAAAAATCTCTTCGCTACTGACCTTTAGCGTCTAAGCCTATAAGGATGGGAGGCGACCAGAATTTTCTGGTCGCTAATGACTTTTAAAGACCGGAAAAGGACTTTTATGGACCAAATTTTCCTTCTCTAATAGTCATTTTTCTTGTAGTGCAATAAAACCAACCATGAGTTGTAAATGGGCTTATGAATCCCTACATCAGAACCTAACTTCTACACTTCTTTCTAGATTATATAACCTTTTAGCATGCGGAGTATTACAGTGCTTAAGAGTATAGCATAGATTGGTAATATAAAAAGCACACTCGATGGATCACAAACTAGAGTGATAGTTTAGTTTCTAGACTAGCATCAGGCTCTTGGTATACAAGATTAGGTGGGGCAGCCACCAGTAGATCCTATAGTTAATATAGATCCGGCACCAGTGGTTGAGGGTCAGGGTGCACCTATAGTTGTGTTGACTGAGGGTGAACAACATCATTATGAGATGTTAAGGAATATGGACCCACCATAGTTTCAGGGTGGAAAGATTGAGAATGCCTATGAGTTTTTGACCACTTGCAAAGAGTTTTTAGAGACTCTTGGACAAGTCACATATTATTTGTTATGTCACTCTTCAAATTCATGGATCGGCGAGGGAGTGGGGTAGAGGACACATTCAGGATCCTTTCCAATTGTATCTCCTCTAATGACTTGGGAAGCATTGTATAGTGCTTTCTGTGATTATCATATCCTTTGAAGTATGAAGGAGGAGAGTCACCTGAGATTGGAGAGTTTGAGGCAGGGCAAGATGTCAGTCACTGAGTATGAAATTCATTTTTGGGAGGCAGACATGCTACAACCAACATCCTTAATTAGATAGAGAGAGTTCATAAATTCATGATAAGGCTAACTTAATCTATTAGGTAGACAGTGTTCTAGGTGTTTAGAGAGGGAGCTTCTTTCCAATTCATGGTAGTGATGCTTAGGAGGTAGATTTGATAAGAAGGAAAAGTTTGGGGACCCCAAGAGGGCCCATTCATCAGGTCATTTCTTTGGTGCCTCATCTGGGGGCTAAAATTCTCTTCGTGAAAGTGAATTATTTTAGCATTGACGAGTTCATACATCCTTATCAGCTTTAGAGGGTGGTCATGATTCGTCCAAAGTTAAGAGTCTTGTAGGTTAGGGTGGTTATAACATTTCATCAGGCTTTTCACAGTAGCACTTGACTCCAAGATCTTATTATGGATATGGAGACCCTGTCCATATGATTAGGTAGTATCTTTTGCAAACTTATTTTAGCCTACATCGTACCAATTCAGCAACTCTAATTAGAGATTCAGCATCTCCAGCTCGAGGTTCACCCCTATAGGATATAGGGCATGGTAGAGCTCAGTTAGGTAGAGATGGTAGAGGTGCTAGTGATTCATTAGTATAGCATGGTGGTAGAAGCATAGTTCAGATAAAAGGAGGTTGAGGTACCCATTGTTATGCATTCCCAAGGAGGCCCAAGGCTGGGTTTTTAGATTCAGTTATCATAGGTATTGTTCAAGTTTGTCATCAACCTGCATCTATGTTGTTTGATCCCAATTCCACCTATACATATGTGTCTACCTACTGCATTGATGGATTTTACTTGCTATATGATTGCATGTCTGTGCCTATACATGTTCTACCCTAGTAGAGATTCCTTAGTGGGGATCAGGTATCCCAATCTTTTCTCATATCCTTAGCGAGTTATGATACTTAGGTAGACATGATTATTCTTGATATGGTAGACTGAGATGTCATTTTTGGTATGTAATAGCTTTCTCTATATAATGTTACTCTCGATTGTTATACCAAGATAATGACCTAGCTATGCCTACTAGGTCGAGGATAGAGTGGAAGGGTTCGTGTGATTCCTATTCTAGTAAATTTATCTCTTATATCAAGGCTCAGAAGTTGATTGATACAGGTTGCTTATTTTATTTGAATTTTATTCAAGATATTAGGTGTTAATTCACCACTAATAGAATCTATTCCTGTGGTTCGAGAGTTCATGGATGTATTTCATACCGATATTCTAGGAGTCCCTCCCGATCAAGATATTAACTTTGTTATTGATCTTGATTCAAGCACTAAGCCTATTTTTGTTCCACCTTGCCATATGGCTCTGACAGATATGAAGGAGCTAAAGGATATACTTTAGGATTTATTGAGTAAGAGGTTTATTTGGCCTAGTGTATCGCCTTAGGGTGCTCCAGTTCTATTTATGAAGTAGAAGGATATGTTTATGAGGATGTGCATCGACTATTGACAGTTGAACAAGGTGATTGTCAAGAACAAATACCCTCTTCCCAAAATTGATGATTTATTTGACAACCTCTAGGGAGCGATAGAGTTTTCCAAGATTCATTTGAGGTTCGTGTACCATCAGTTGAAGATCAGGACATTTGACATTTCTAAGACTTGTAATGACCTCCAGCTTAGGATCCCAGAGTATAAAAAGTTGTGTAGAAAAGTGACTTGGAGTCTGATTCACGGGGTCACTTATAGCCCATAGGTGTAATTATGGCCCATAAGTTGGTCCCTGAATATGAACTTCAAGAAAGGAAAAATGTTTCCAAGTGTGGGGTAACCAATGGATCCAGTGATGGCCTGTAGGATTACTTACGACTGGTAGGTTGTTTCGTGAAAGGGAACCCAAACATGAAGGACATTTAGAGTTTACTGAAGGGTGACTTATGAGGTATCAGACGGCTCGTAAAAAAGGGTACGACCTATAGTAAGGTTTTGTGGCTTTGGTTCCAACAAAGTTGATTTTTAGGATTTTCATATATGTCATCAGACGAAGGGGCCTGCGGCCCATGGAATGACTTACGACCAATAATTAAGGTTCCATAAGTCAGTTTTGATAATTTTTAATAAGGGGTAATTTGGTCATTTCCGTCCTTTCTATTACTAAACTACACTATTTGGGAACAGAAAAAGGGACCCTATATCAGTTTCTAAGCCCTAATTTCTATCATTCTTCACTCTTAAATTCTCTAAGGAAAAAGAGGCTCTCAGGAATAGGCAAGGCAAGGTTAGGGTTCCTAAGGTTTCTTCCTCAATACTAAAAGTTTGTTTCTCTCTAGGTTACCTGAGGTATGTGAGTTCCTTTATGGGTAATCTTCCACCCATAAAGTCCATTTTCAAGTCTTTTACCTTTTCTTTAAGTTCCATAAAGATATTATGCATGTTTTGATGATTTCATGATGTTTTAAGTTATTAAATGATAATCATGATATCCTACCCTAATTTTACTAAGTATATGTGCATGTTTGAGTTAATGATGATAACCACATGATGGTTCAATGTTGATGAAGTGTGGGCGTTTTGATGGTCCTTTGAAAGAGAAGTTCCCTTATAATTTATGTGATTTATGCTTGTTCCATTTTAAAAGCAAAGCCCACCTAGATTCAATAAAGCTTTATATGATTTATGACTATGAATAGGGATTTAAACAAGAGCTTCAAAGTTAAGTTTATTGAGAGATATAAGTATGATGATAAATTCCCTAAAAGATGTTCAAAAAAGATTTCTAAGTTTTTAGATACATCTATTGATCGCTACTTATGATTCTAAAATATGTTCTAAAGATTTCATGGGATGACTTAGCACTGAGAGGACTAGAGGTTGGGACTCATTCCATTAGTTGAGGCATAATCCCCTGAAGCTAAATCTCAATGTCTTTAATTATGTGCCACCATAGGAGCCTTTTAGGCTAGTCTAGTGGATCCACGTAGGCCCAAAAGTTATGAAAGATATGATTGCAAAGTTATTATGTTTTTTATATCTACCTTGGCAAGTAGATTTCCCTTTTCCTAATGGATGGAGTGCATTGTCCTTTTCCCAATAGAAGGAGTTCATTGGTGATGTGTTGTCAAAATACAACACTTTTGATGCTTAAAACATAGGATTTTATATGTTCTCAAAGTGATGGTAGTGGGTTTGATGTGCTTTTATGTTTATTTTGCAAGATTAGAGGAATCATCATGGTTTTGGGCAAAGTTTTATAGAATTGCAATTTTTTGATGACATACAAGACACTCTATGAGTCATGGATACTTCCAAGAGCCATAGAGAGGTTTTTTTAGTTAGATCCCATGAAAGTCCAATTTTAAGAAGTCGAACCATGAGCTGTCAGACGAGCCATAGATATTTGTACAAGTTATGGATTGATTTCGTACTTTGAGGATCAGATTTTGTCAAGTTTCTGAAGAGTTGTCCAATGAAACCCTATACGGGTCGTAAGTCTGTACACGGCCCGTAGAAAGGACTCTATAAAATGGTCACGTAGAGGGGACACTAAATTTTGAAGAATGCAAAGTACAAAGCCAGGTATGGGCCGTGGAACTTTGTATAGCTCGTAACCCAGTCCGTAGAAGCTGTCGATGATAGTTTTCCTATTTAGTTTTGGATTTGTATTTTAGTTATTATAAATAGGTTTTAAGGTTTTTTTTTATGTAGAGAGCGCAAGAACAGAACGCGACTAGAGATGCATGAGAGATCAAAGAAACATTTTTGTTATTTTTACATTGATTTAACATTGTGATTTCTTGTGAAGATTGAGATTTCTTATACTTAAAGTGATTGATTATGCTATTTCTTAACATGATTTTTTCATCTACAATAATCGTGCATAGCTAAATCCACAACTAGGGTTGTAGGAACCATGAAGAACTTACAAGGTAAAACCAGATAATTTGTGATTCTTGGAAATTGTACATGCATATTATCAATTGATTCTCTTCATCAAGAATGCTTTTTAATGGTGGCCAACATTAGACCCTGCCCTAATTCCTATCTACTGGATCAAGGTGGTAAGGAATGGGAAAAAAGATTAATTAACAGGATTCAGTGTGATCCCTCTCATCTAATCAACCGAACTGGATCAAGGTGAGGTTGTACTAGAATAATATGTAAGGGTTAGTAATGTCACATTATGGGGATGGATCAAATCATATAGTGAAATTTACCTCTCGCATAGATCAAAGGGTTTGGTAAACTTGAATTACCATTTTTCATACTACATACTAGGAAATATTACGATTATCTAGTGATACTGAGTTAGGAATTCATGGGAAACACCTAGTCACTTCTTCTACTGATTTCACACACTTGCTTCTAGTTTAGGTTTACTTATTGGAATTACAAACCCCCCCCCCCCTTTTGGGAAATAAGTAGGTTTATTTAACTCATTTTTCTCGAAATTACTCCAGCTATAACCATATTCTCTGTGGGATCGACCTTAACCTTGGTTAGGTTATATATCTTGACTACGACCGCTTAAACCTTCAAAAAGGAGGTGTATCTTAGGTGACATCAAGATTTTAGCACTGTTTCCAGGGAATACGGCTTTAGACTGGTTTAATTTGAGTAATTTTTTTAAATTAACTCTTATTTTCCTTATTTTACATTTCTTGTTATTTTTGTTTTATTTCAGGGTGCAGGTGTAGTGTATGCAAAACACTCAAAGTTGAGGCAATCCCTTGACTCCGTTTGACCCTGAGATATAGAAGGCAGTAAGAAGAATGGTCGAGAACATCGTGAAAAAACTCTTCTAATGAAGTAGTAAATGCAGCACTGAACATAAACAATGATAATAACCCACAACCACTTGAGGATGTGAATCCACCACCACAGGATCTTCAAGTCGTGGCTAACTCGTGGAATCAATACAGGGTTGACCCTATGGTGGTGGATATCACCGGAGCTATTGTGTTACCTCTCTAAATGGATGACACAAAATTTATCATTTTGAGTGAGTTACTATAAATTCTACAAAACAGAGCACTATTCGCGAGCCTACCATCAGAGGATCTACATAACCATTTGCAATGTTATCTTCGTCTACAAGAGCATTTTCATGACCCATCCTAGGTCCTAGACATGACACGGCGAATGGGAAACCCAAAGGTAACCCAAAAAAGCCTTTTAACATATCATTTGCACATCCTTGGTTGCGGAAGCATAGTTAAACAATCAAGCAAGTAACAAATAATTCTAAGGGAAGCGGGACGGAATAGTCCCTCAAATTTACAAAGCTTTCTAAATATGTGTAGTTCATGGTGGCGGACCCATGGGCTAGAATGAGCAAATTTATCAACTCAAGTTATGGAGATGTTTTAGGGAAGAGGATTTCCATGAATCATATAACAAGTAAAGTCTAAGAGGCGGGTAAATATGACTCATCCTATGGGGATGTTACCGGGACTTGGGACTTCCATCATATCATCCACAAATATAATCACATAGAAGGGAGTAGGGACTAAGGGAAGTCTTTCATAATAACATAAACATAATGGGAGTCAAGCCTAATACATATATTTTCCATATCCAACGACACCTCTAATACGAATAGAATGGGGACAAGACATCTCCCGAGCTCACCCATTAAAAGATAAGTATCCAAAAATATGCAAGTCTTAATTAAAGCATGAAAGTAAAGTGGATATTGTCCCTAAAATGGAGGACTCACCAATAGCAATCTTCAAATGATTCGGCTAGCCAAGTTAAGGAGGAGGATGAATAGAAGCTCCAGTCCCTACATGGTTAGATCATGTAGGCAAATGAAATATGTGTTAGTACTTGGAATGTACTAAGTATGCAGGGTGCAATGCAATAAAGAAACATAAACCACAATTAAACAATATGCATATTCATAGTGAATAGATATAAGATCAATACGGCATGAATGATTGATGCCTTAGTCAAAACATAAATGGGGATTTCCAAATCATAAATCATTTCATACATAGATGGGAAGGGACCATAACCGACAATTAAGACCATACAAGCTACAACTTGGAATCCCAGTGTTCACTCCACACCAAATAAAGGAGTGGTTTACTTTGCCAAGATAAACCAAACACTCACCTTGCGGGAACCTCTCCTTTTTTGGAAAAGTGCCTCACAAATACCTTACAGGAACAATATCCTTTTCGGTTACCTTACGGGAACTTCCCTTTTTTGGTATATTACAAAATAAGAGTCTTATGGGAACATCACCCTTTTTGAATAATAGAATATAGAAGCCTTTTAGGAACCCCACCATTTTTGGATAATAAGTGGAATGTACCTTACGAAAACTCCCCCTTTTGATTAGTCATGTCACAAGCAATTCATAACCTATGGTGGCAACATAGTTATAGGACAATGGTTATCTATCAAGATCCACTCGGTGCTAGGTCACAATCCCAAGAAATATTCAAATCATACTTATAGCCTTAACATGCAAAGTATCATAATGTCATAATATTCTCATAGAGTAGCTCATCAAAACCAAAGCTTCATAATATTAATGAAAGGGCTTCACATTATTCTTGACATTCATAACATTTTTGTGAGCTCATAACATGCTTTAATATCCCTTCAACAAATTTAACATTCTCAATTCACATGTCTTACAATGAACTTTCATCAACATAGAAGCTTGTTACATGACTTGATAAAACTTTGGTGGGTATGTGTATATAGGCCTAAAACCTTGCATTTCAAGAGTATAAGACATGGAAAAAGTAAAATCAATTTATTTGAAATTCATTCAAATCAACCCGTCAATATTGTAGTAAAATCCTAATTTGGGTATCATGAAATCTACCTCATTTTCACAATCTTTCATAGTTTACATCATGCATGGTTTCAATAGGTATGAATCAACACATGAAATATTCCTTCAATTGGTGTTCATGCAAAGTAAATCACTACTTGAAGAATCTAACTCAACTCATGTGTGTAATGCATAAAATATACCATCATAGAGTGCATAATAACAACATTATATGAAAGAGTTTATAACATGCTTTCATGTAGTTGGAGAAGAAGATGGTTGGACTTGTGGGAAGGAAGGTCCCCACAGTCAAACTCACATACTTTAGTGATTTAATGGAGAAAATATAGTTTGGAGATGGGAAACCTGAAACCCTAGCTTGGTCTTATTGCTTGCAACCTTGGAGGAGGATTAGGAGTGTTGGGACTTAGTAAAATTTTGGAATTGAAAGGAAATGAGTAATTTAAGGTTGTTTATGCTGATAAGAGGTCATTTGAGGGGCAAAATGAAGTAGTTTAGGCTTTAACTAATAAGAAATATCAAATTTTCTCCTTTTAAAAATCCTATCGGAAGGGACCACAAGACCCTGTTCACGAGTCGTGGTCCATTCTATGGGCTATACAAAAGGTTTTGTCTGATGCCACTTTTGAAATTTTAGAGACTATTCCCTAATCCAAAAATCCATGACATGACCTACGGCTCGTAGAATATTCTATGGGTCATCTAATAAGTCGTGCATCAAGTTCTAGAAGAACCTTAATTTTACCAAGTCTAGCCCTCATTCTACGAACAACATTTATGACTCGTGAAATAGTATATGACACGTAAAAACATTTGTACAAAGTTGATCCTCAAAATTAAGCTACTGAAATTATTCAAGAACCACTGTACAACTCGTACTTCGATCTACAACTCGTAAACCCCTTCGTAACAATGGCACTTAAAAAAATTTCAAGACTCTTTTCTTGGACTTTCATACTTCTCTTAAGTGGGGTCTTACAAGGATGATGGGAAATCAAAATTTATCCATGGATGTCGTTGGGCTCTTTATCTTCTCATTGGATCTAACAGGCGGCACGACACTATGGTTATCTGAGCTCCCACAGAGTTCAATCACCAGTTGGGTGGAAATTCAGAAAGCCTTTTTGGAGAGGTTCCTTTTTAGGTCGAAGAAGCTAAAGTTGAAGGATGAAATCAATAACTTCAAGCAATTTCCTGGTGATTCGATCAGTACTATATGAGAGAGGTTTACAAAGTGCTTAAGGAGTGTCCCTAACCACAAGATTATGGATGATGCCCTGGTGGAAATCTTTTATCAAGCCTTAGACGAAAATGGCCAAGTTCTGGCTGACACTACCATGGGAGGCTCGTTTTTAGATTGTCCATTTCCAGTTATAGCTCAGTGATTGTAGAAAGAGGTCAAGACGAATTGTGCATGGGAAACCAGATATAAGTTGATGACTAAAAGCTCTTTCTTTGTTAGCACTAATTCAGCACAGTCACAGATAAACGAGGATGTGATGTAAGAGTTGGCTCAGATTAGTACCAATGTGGGGTTATTAATGAAGAAAAATCAGGAGTGTGTGAATGCAGTCAATCTTCAACCTCCACGAGCACCCATTTATGAGGAGCCTTACTATGAGGAGGACACTTGCTTTTTCACTGAGCAGACAGAGAGTTTTTGGACCAATGCCCATGGGTCCAATCAGGACTATGGCACCAAGGTCAACGAAACCAAGGTCGGAACTTCAACAGAGATGGCACTTTCAAAGACAACAACTAAGGTGGCTATTATGGCAGGAAAAGGGTCTAGGATAGAGATGTTGATTGGGGTAGCAGAGATGGTTACAGATGTCACCCAAGTTACACCTCTTTTTTGGAAGTTAAAGTGGTCGTTGTCAAGATATATAATCTAACCAAGGTTAGGGTCTAACCCACAAGGAATATGGTAGACTTAGGATAATTCAAAGCAATTTGAGATGATTAACCTACTTATCTCCCAGAAAGGGGGGTTTAATGGTTTTGCAGAAAATAAACCTATACTAGTGTAAGTGTTCTAAAAATCAGTAGAAGAAGTAACTAGGGTTATGTGTTCCCCATGACTCCCTAACTTGGTATTACAAGATAACCGCAATATTTCTAGTGTGTAGGATGTAGAACAGTAAGTTAAGTTTACCAAACCCTTTGATCCTGGTGAAAGGTGAATATCACTATGTGATTTGATCTATCCCTACAGTGTGACATTAATAACCCTTACCTATTGTTCAAGTATAAAATCCCCTTGATCTAGTTTGGTTGATTAGACAAGAAAACATCAATTGAATCCTATTAATTATTTTCTTTTCCTATTCATTACTACCTTGATCCAGTCAGTAACACTAGGCAAGTTTTAACATTGGCCACCCATTAAAAAGCAATTAAAACAAAGAGATAATCAATACATGCGTGCACACCTTCCAAGAGTTATGGATTATCCAATTTTACCTTGTTAGTTCTTCATGGTTCCCACAACACTAGTTGTGGATTTATCTAAGCATAATCAGGGTAGATGAATTAATCATGTTAAAGAATAGCATAATTAATCACTTACAATGATAAAGTTAAAGAGCCAGAAATCACAATGCTATAGAATTAATGTAAAAATCACACAAAGAGAGTTTCCTACGTGCTTTTATGTCATTCTACCTCTCTTCTTACATAAAAGAAACCAAAAAACTTATTTATATTAACTAAAAACCAAATCCAAAATGAACTAGGAGAAATTGAGTCAGCAGGCTTCACGGATGGATTTATGGCGAGTCGTATAGGATCCCATGGCCCATATTGGGGATTCATAGACTTTATCTTCAGAAACTAGCCATCAATTCCATGGGACCTTCCTATGGGTCGTATTTAGACTTACAATGCATGTAGGGTTTCATCTTAGCACTTTGTCTGAAACTATTCAATTTGTGATCCTCGAGGCATGAAACTAATCCATGACCTATACTAATTTCTAGGGCTCATCTGCACACTCGTGGACCAAAGATTTGAAAGTAGGACCTTCATTGGATCTTGGCCACGAAACCACTCTACGACTTGTTAAAGTATCCATGGACCGTAGAGTGTCTCATTCTTTTGCAAAAATATTGCAATTATGCATACTTCATCCCAAAATCATGTCAACTTTGTAATCCTGCAAAATAAACATAAAAATACATCAAACCCACAAATATCGCTTTGAGAACATATAAAATCCTAAGTTTTAAGCATCAAAAGTCTTGTATTTTGACAACAATCAACACCTTCAATTTAAAATTATTGCTTATCCTCAAGCGACGAACTCAATCTACATAAGTAGTATAGTAACACATAGACCTCACTCAACTGGTATACATTATCTCAAAATCAAGCTCAAATACCCAGTGCAGATCAGAGAGACATCAAATAAACTAATGCAAACAAATTCACATGATAGTGCAACTGTGAGCAAGGTAACCACAGATAAGTAACCATCACTGAGATATCCTTGAATCAACAATGCAATGCAAGTGCCCTTACAAAAAGAAGTCTCATATCTCTCTCATACTAGTATTTTCAGATTCAATGCTTGGGATTAAAAAAACTCACTCACACTCATAATATATATTCAAACACTATCCTCAATACCATATGTTTGTCCTTATATTCACGACTATGACCTTCGACTTCTTTGACTAGGATCACTATAGGACTTTCTTAGCTTGTAACGAAGGCTTAGAGGGCTTTGGTATGATGCTTTCGGAACATAATGACTAAAGGCCCTCCTTGTCTAACAACCCGAAAATTTTTGAAATCTACTTATGGTTGGCATTATATGATGTACTACAAGCCATGTATGAGGTTTTATGGCCACGGGTTGAGCTTAAGTGGCCGAATGAAAATTGGGCTAGTTAGTGGCCTAGAGGGACAATTTTGACAGTCAACTTCAAATAGTCATAAATTTTGATGTGGGATGAACCACGTGAGCTACCATATATAAACTTTAAGCTCTTTGAGTTAGCTTTGCAACACAAGGGGTTTCACTCAATTTGGATATCGGATGAGGGAGATATGGCCCAAACAGTGAGACTATCTAAAATTCAGAAGCCATTGGAGA